>PVJC01007950.1:32295-49918 GCA_004026665.1 Murina feae
GTGAGTTTGGCTAATAGGCTCAATGGCTCCATGCCTCAGTTTCCTCATCTGCAAAATGGTGACAGTGTACATCAAAGCTCCCAGAACAGTGCCAGGTGCATGGTGGCGACTATATTATTTTCTTATTACCTTATGTTATTCTTATTGCTGATATTAACTTAGTGCAATCACCTGGGGAAACCCATGTTGGTATTCCTTACCAAGGATAACTTCCCAGAAACAGCAAACCACCAAACCAACGAGGACAACATCATTCCTTTTTAAAAACTGGCCACAAATTGCATTTTTAGAAAATCTAATTTTCTTATGGAGTCCTTGTTTGGGAAATGCTTGGTTTTTGATAGAGCGAGGGCTCTGCCTTGGCTTCTGCACTCCAGAGGACGGCCCTGGGTTCCAGGGGGAAAGTGCCCTTTCCTCTGCCCAAGACGTCCTCCCCTCCCCCCTCCCCCAATACCATCACTCTCTTCCTCTCTCTTCTCAGATGTCCCTTCCCAGCGAGCTCATCTGGGCACCTATCCCAAATCCAGCCACCCTGCCCCTTCCCAGCTTTGCCTCTTTCTTCTTAGCACATTCATCTGATGGATAGTATTATTTATTTCTTTAACTGGTGGACTGGACCCTCCCTTCCCAGCCTGCCAACTAGAAAGGGATGGGCTTTGAGGACAGGACGTGGGCCATTCTGCTCCCTGCCTTTCCCCAGTGCCCAGAGCACACCCGGTCAGGCACGGGCTCTGGGAAGGTCTGTGGCATGTGAGTGCACAGGCAGGAGGGAGGGAGGTTTGCTGGGCTAGGAATTTCCAACCCACCTGGTCCAGGTGTGCTCAGCACAGGACACAGTGGTCCCCGAGCTGCCCCTCGGGGCGAGCCTGGGGCAGTGCTTGACGTGCGTCATTTCATTCCATCTCCACGATGGCCGTGTGGATGGGGAAGCTGGGCTCAGAGAGACGAAGAAACTTGTACCTGTCACACAGCCTATGGGTGACAAAGCCAAGGATGTGCCCGCCTCCCTGGACAGAAAGTGACGCCCTGGTCCTCCCCTGTGCCCTGGCCTGTGGGGGAGGCCTCCCTGGGTGGTTTCCTTCTGAGCTGGCTGCTTTGCAGGCCAGAAGGCCCACCCTCCTCACCTGCCCGTGTGCGTAGGTGGCTCTTGGCATGTGCGCGGCGTCGGGCGGCCCAAGCAGCTCTCAGCACTTGGAGGTGGCAGGCTCATTACCGGCCCCAGATGCGGCCTGGGATGTGCTGGGGATTGTCTGAAATGTCTGCCCAGAGCCATGGCCAGGAACAGGGCTTCCTCCTCCCCCTTCCCTGGGAGAGGGAGGCACAAGGAGGGCCAAGGCAGCCATCTCAATCCTGGGGAGGGCATTTTCTATCAAAGGAAGATATTAGATTAAGAGCTGGAAAGACTGGGTTCTGATCCTGGCTCTGCCGCTGTGAAATTGAGAAAGTTTCCCGAACATTCCTGAATCATCCTGCTTGCAAAATCTTACCAGTAATCAATGCCTGCCCCCCAAACTTGTGTCCGTGAACAATGAGACAATATATGCAACATGTAAAACCCCAGGTATAAAACACATGTTAGCTATTTTATGTTTATTCATCGTGAACTACAGTCTCCTTATCTATAAAAGGAGAGTAGGCACAGCCTGGCACATTGTACTGGCTGAATAAAGCTTAGGCCCTTCCTCCCCGCTTCCTCCCTAAGCACCAAGTGCCAGGCCTACATTGTCCCTGGGGATGCTCCAGCCCTGGCCCTGCCCTGGAAGTGTTCTATGGACTCATGGTTAGTGAGCCATCTTCCCGGGGAAGTAGGCCTGGGGGCTGGAGTGGTCATTGTGTCAGAAGCCCCCTGCCTGTTTCCTTCTCTCCTTTTCTCCCTGCCTTCTTCCCTCCCACCCTCCCTCTCTCTTATCTTTCTTCAATTAATTTTTATTAAGTATCGATTGTCAGGCACTGTGCTGGGCACCATGAATACAGCAGTAAGACAAGGTCCCCGCTATCAGGAAGCTTAAATCTAGCTGGAGTCAGGTGGGGAGAAAGGAAGTAAACAAGTATATAAGAAAAAAGAAGCACCATGAAAGCATAAAATAGGATCAGGTAACAGCAGGTGACGGAGAAGGTAGGACGGTTACTTTAAATGGGGAGCCAAGAAAAGCATCACCAGAGAAGCAGTATTTGAACCAAGACTTGAAAGAGGAGGAGAGGCCAGCCATGTCCAACACTGAGAGAAGGGGTTTCAGGCTGCAAGAACAGCACATGCAACGGCCCTGTGGTGGGGTGGAGCTGGATTAGGGTCCCATTGTTAGTGGGAACTATGGGCCCCAAAGTGAAGCCACAGCTCTGCCCCTCCAGGTCAGACAAGGAAAGCAGGCTGCATTTTTAAGTGTTGGCTGCACTTAAGGTCCTGGGTGCTCCCAGGATATCTTTTCTGCAGTGCCTTTGCTATAACTGGCATAAGTTATTCATGTCCGTGTTTCTCAGGACCACTGCCAAAGCCAGCCTTTCCCACAGATGCTGGTTTAAATTAAGGAGATTAGCTCTAGCCAGTTTTGCTCAGTGGGTAGAGCATCCACCTGCGGCCTGAAGGGTCCTGGGTAGATTCCGGTCAAGGGCACATGCCCAGATTTTGGGCTTGATCCCCAGCAGGGGGTGTGCAGGAGGCAGCCGATCAGTGATTTTTTTTGTCATCATTGAGGTTTCTATCTCTTTCTCCCTCTCCCTTCCTTTCTGAAATCAATAAAAATATATTTTAAAAATTAATTAGGGGATTACTTGCTGAAGACTGGGTTTGTCAGTGATTAATTGCAAAAGGGTCCTATTTCTGATTCCTCCAGATGGGCAGGTGAAAGAATGCTGGGCTAGGCTAGGCTAGCACAGGTGGGACATGCCTGGTCCTGCCAGCCCAGTGAGAAGCAACTCAGACCCCATGGAGCTCTCTTCCTGAACTTGGCAGCCCCCTGCTCAGCCAGAATGCAAACCGGACCAACTGGTCTCCCATTCGAGGTGTTCTGAGTGTGGCCCGGGATTGCTCCTGCCTCTTCCCCTGTGTGCACACTCTCCTGGTTCACTTGTCTGCCTTTCCTTCTGCCCCCAAAGGGAGCTTCTACTCATTTCAGGATCTGCTCAAATTCGACCTCCTGTACAAGGACTTCTCAGACACTCCCTGGGGCAATGCTTCCCTCCTTCCTTATCGCCCTCATTTCTCTTGAGCCTTTTAAGGCATCAATGTGTGCATTGTGTTGAGGAGGCCTAGTTCCAACTGCAGTACGATTTTCTCCTGGGCAGCGGACCAGGCTCCAGAGCTTACATGCCATTCATTCAGCAAATGCTCATTGAGGGCCACTCTGTGCCCTGCTCCATGAGAGGCAAAGGGGCATGGCTGTGGGCAAGGCATGGTCCTTCCCTTTTCTTAGGTTGCCTTCAGCCTAGTGCAGGGGACAGACCACGTGGAGAACATTGCAACATGTAACGCTGAGAGATAGGAGTGTGATCTCCATGAAGGGTGTCCAGGTGAATCTGGGTGGTCCCGAGAGCTTTCAGAGGCAGTGACAACTAAGATGTGGAATGATGTCCTTGAGGCTCCGAGGATTATATAGCTGGCCCAGGATTTCACATCCAGTATATGGCAGAGCCATATATCTCAAATCCAGGAGACTTGTAGAGTGGGTCCCTCTGTATCTACACCCCCCACCCCCAAGTTAGCACAGACTTTCTGGTCCTGACTCATAGAGCAAGGAGGAAAAGGGTCAGACCCACTCGGCCAGAGCCTGGGTAGCCTGGCCACAATCTGCTCCAAAATCTTTTATTTCCAAGGGACCAAAATTTGATGACTCAACAAGCCCTTGGAATTAAAGTGCCAGTGGAATCCAAGGCCAGTGGACAGACTTCCCTTCGCAGGGTGCTGTGGGACAGCTTTTTCCTTGCTCATGGTTGCTTTTTCATTTTCCTCGTCCAAAAATAATGTGTAGTCATTGGAGAAAACTCAGGGAGAAAATACAAATCATCCATATTCTGCTACCCAGAAAAATCCATTGTTAACATTTTGATGTGTTGAGATGATTGCTTGGGGATATTATTTAGGAATTGCTGCAACAGATAATTGCTTCAATAGATAATTACTGCTTATTAATTTATGTAAATACATGAATATGAGGAACTTGTGTATATTTATCTTGCTGCAAAGACTTGCACATTCCAGTGCCTGGAAATCTCAGAAAAAGAAAGAGAGGAGCGGGGAAGGACTGGCTTTTACTGGGAACCTACTATGTGCCTGACTATAATTAACACTTTTCCTATTGATAATGCAAGAACCAAACTCATATGAGGAAACAAACATTTCATTTATCCCAATGATGACTCCTCAGATGGTTGTGGTTCTCATTTGCATTTTACAGGGGGTGGGGGACGAGGCAAGAGCAGTAAATCTCGCAACCAAGAGCACAGAGCTGGAATGCAGTGGATTGAACTCCTGGTCTGTCCTGCTTTCAAAGGGCATCTTCCTTACCCCCATCACGGAGTTTCCATGGCCTCCTGAGCTGGCTGATGGCTGCCCACTGGGAACCACCATCATTTCTTTGTCAAGCCCTCTGATGGGCCCAGCCCTGGGCCAGCTGCAGGGAGGACTCACCAGGAGCAGGCCTATCCCTGTACGTAGGATACCGCTCTGGTTTCGCTGTGAGACCTCAACCCTCAGAGGAGGGAAAGGACCTCAGAGGATCAGCTAAGTGCTGGGACAGGTGCTGCATTGGAAGGAAAGAAATAGGGTCTGAGGTTGTGGGGTCCCCAGCAAATACCCTTGCCTGACTGGCTGCTATAAGGCCTCCTCCATAGATCCCTTGTCATGATTACAGCAGCCAAAGCCTGACCTTCAACTGACGGGGCTTAGAAGCTAACTCAAGCCCATTGACTCCCAGAAAGCAGCCTACACTTCAGAGAGAAAGGCATTGCTTCACAGGGTGTTGCAGGCTGGACTCTGCAGGCTGAGATGGGGTGAGCTGTGTAAACAGTCTCCCAGGAAGTAACACCTTGAAAAGAAAAGGACAGAGAGTGAGTTGTGCAGGGGGAGCCATCTGATGTGAGGCAGTCAGGACAGAGCCTCTGCCAGCCCAGGGGAGAACGGTGGCCCGAGCAGAGATTGTCATCTGAAGGGTCCTACACTGGACAGAGATGGCTGGGCCCTGTTCTGCTGCCTTCCCAGTCACTGGCCGGGGTTGCCCTGAGAAAAGCATGCCTGCAGGCCCCACACTTCTCGCAGTGGAGCACTAGGTCCTTGTGTGAAGGAGGATTTGATCCATGCATCTCCATGTCTGTCTCACAGGGGAGATCTACCTGCTGAAGAAGGCAGCTGGCTTAGCGTGGACTCAGAGCGCAGGGGGTATACAATCCACATTCTTCACGGCTCAGGCTAACGTAGTCTGACAAAGGGACAAGCTGACTGCTCTCACTCTGGGCTTTTACTGTCACCTGCATTAGTTTGCTAGAGCTGCCGTAACAGAATGCCACAATGAATGGCTTAAATAGGAGAAATTTATTTTCTCACAGTTGTGGAGGCTGGAAGTCCACGATGAAGGTGCCAGCAGCGTAAGGTTTCCTCTGAGGCCTCCCTCCTTGGCTTGCAGGTGGCCACCCTCTTCCTCCCACGTCACCTGGTGCCTCTGGTGTCTTTCTGTGTGTCTCTTCTTATAAGGACACCAGTCATATTGGCTTAGGAACCACACTCTAAGGGCCTCATTTTGACTTACTTACCTATCTCTAAATACAATCACATTCTGAGAGTTAAGGCTTCAACATATGAGTTTTGAGGGCATCTGATTTAGCCCATAACAATGCCCAGCACCTCTTGGGTACAGAATCTGATTAATGTTACTGACTTGGACATTCTTGCCTGAATGGATCCATCGTGACTTACAGGGCAGGGAAGGTTAACATGGGATAAGCTTTAGAGAGATAGCGGGCCCTGAAGGACCTTGCGCGTCATACTAATAAGGAAGTTGTAGTTTCTCCTGAAACTGAGGAGGGCAGCGGTATGATCAGATGTGCATTTTTGAAAACTCACTGTGCCCATCACTTGGAAAATGTATTGAAAGAGGCAGGACAGGAAGGAGGATGACTCACTGTGAGAGGTGATTGTGCTAGTCCAGGGGGGAGATGCTAAACCTGAACTGGAGCGGTTGTCATGGGAATGAAGAAGAAAGGATAGCTTTCAGAACCTTTCAAGGTTTATCCGCCCACCGTGTGGTGGCAAATACAGAGCCTGAGGGGGCAAAATTCAGATGTGCAATACCCGCATGGAAGATCAGGACCCTGTGCGTCAGGGGTCATCTTTTTCACATCCAGATGCTTCCTCCTGATAGAATCTTGATTGGGAGATCCACATATAAACAGACCACAAACAGAGGGGTTTTGGCAAAAGGCATCTCTGCCCACAGGGATGACCCATCATCATCCAGTGGGCCCTGCAGGCCCTGACCTTTTCTCCAGGTTCTTTTCCTTCCCTCTTCCCTTTATTTGGGGCAGATGTTTAGCTGGCACACTTTGATATAACCTCTAAACCAGTGGGTGAGGACCGCTTCCCCTAGTCTTCTACGTTCTCCTGTACAACAGCCCCCAACCATCCAGCCACAGCTCCCAGACCTCCCAGCAGCCAATGGGGCAGGTCCTGGCACAGAGAGGGCTCTCAGACCCGCCTCTCCAGCACTGTGGCCAGCAGCTGTTGACTGGTCCTTTGCCATTACCAATTATTAAATGGGTTGAATGGCATCAAGCCTTGTGTATTACACACCCGCTGTTTCCCACTGTGGTCATTTTTCTCACAAGCACAGTGCTGTTTAGTCCTTCTCGTGGGAATGCCTTTCTGTCCTCTCTGCCTGACCAGCTCCTGCACATCCTTCAAGACTTGGCTCATGTCACCTCCTCCATGAGGCCTTCCCTGATGCTCCCACAGCTGCGTTCTTGGTTCCCTCTTAAACCTCACTCCGTCGTTTGTGTTGAATGACATACATCTGTTTATCTGCCTTGTGTGTTTCAAAAGGGCAGATGGAGCCTTTCTATCATTCCCTCTCCAGGACACAGTGCATAGTAGGCCCATGGAGTGGGATGAAATGTCCCTGTGGCCTAGGAAAGGTGCTCTGGGCCCTTCAATTCTGCTGTTTCAGAGCGAGCAGCACTAGTCCTATATTTCTAAGGAGGGCTCTTCAAGTCTCAAGGTATCCAGGTTCCCAGGCAGTGCCCAGCCCACAGAATGCCCTCGTTCTATGAGTATAAAAGGCCAAATGGCCCGAATAAATCCACTTTGGTAAATTGTATGCAGGTATTATCACTATCAACCCACGATATGGGTCTAACACAATCTTTATTCATCGCACCAGGACAGTGGGGCTCAGAGAGGGTCAGTGGCTTGTCCAAGGCCACTGTGTTTGTAAATGGCAGAACTCCAAAGCCATGTTCCTGGCTAGCCTCCGCCCGGCACTCTCCTGCTTCCTCCATTGGCTGCATGTCAGAAACCCATCCAGACACCCATCCTACACGAAGGAACCGGCCGGCTCACCCTCTTCAATGCCTTGAGGCTGGATAGCATAGCATGGGAAGATGGGCCATTTGGGCCTCGCTGTCCACGTGGTTGTCTTGGACCCTGGGCTCCACACTGGCTACTTGTGGACTCCAGGACGGTCACAGCCGGCCCACTTCTCTCTCTGTCCTTCACCACCTATCTTTTTCACAGCTCTATTTCCTCTCTTGTCAACAGATGTCTCAGCAAAATGTTTTCCACCATTGCTGGCTATTTTTATCCCTTTATCAGAGTTATTTCCTTCGGTAAATAGCTTCCTGGCACAGGGTGGGCAGCTTAGCCCAGGCGCCAGCCTGCACCACGTGGGCCGGAGGTGTGGGGTGGATGGGCATCTGAAGAGAGGGAAGAACTGGCAACGCGGGGTCATGCCTGGTCTTTGGGAGTTGCTTTCTGTTCTGACAGCAGCGGGTAGCAGCAGCAGCAGCAACAACAGCAAGATGCTCATTCATTCCCCATTTCAATTTGCTAAAACCATTCTTTGCAAAGGCAGCGTGTGCCGAAGCAATCAGCGACAGGCTCCCAAAATAGCCTTGAAATCAGCAGCATTTTGTTTTGCTTCAGGCTTTTCAAGCCTGCAAGGGGAGGAAAGAAAGGATCCAGAGCATCTTCTGCGTCCAGACACACATCTCTTTTACAAGAAGACAAATGACTCCTATTCCTGCTATTAAACCCAGCAGCATTGCCGGCCCACCAGCCACCCCTTCTCTGAAGGCCTCGCCAACATTTCCTTTTGTGGCTGCAACACATCGTCCCCGTGCAGTGTGCCTCAGCCTCCGCTGGCTCTGCCTGCGAGCTCAGCTTTTACAAGTTGGGATTTTCATAAATTAACGCCACGCGCGTGCTGCGGCAGCTGCTGTGCCAGCTATTTTATTTTTTTATTTTTTTAAAATTAAATCTTTATTGTTCAGATTATTACAGAGGTTCCTTTTTTTAACCCCCATAGTTCCCCTCCACCTGGTTCCCCCCCACCCCGTGCCCTTCCCCCCACCACTGTCTTCATCCATAGATGTAAGATTTTTGTCCAGTCTCTTCCCATACCCCTCAGGTCCCCTACCGCCTGAGAACTGTCAGTCTATTCCCTTTCTATGCCCTTACTTCTATTCTATTCACCAGTTTATTCTGTTCATCAGATATTTCTATTGACTTGTTATATTCACTTATTGATAGATATGTATTTGTTGTCACTTTGTTGTTCATACTTTTTATTTTTACCTTTTTCTTCTTCTTCCTTTTCTTAAAGAATACCCTTCAGCATTTCAAATAATCCTGGGTTGGTAGTGATGTGCCAGCTCTTTTAAGAGGTGCTGTGTGAGGCCAGCCCTGCTGCAGAGAAAGAGCCCATGATTGGCTAGCGGACACCTCTTGGTTCCAGTCAGAGGTTAAGCGGGGCCTTTGCAGAATCCCCAGGGCAGCTCTCTGAGTGTGACCTGTGTTATTGCATACCTCTAAGCTGAGCTGCAGGACCGGCCTCAGCTCTGGGGGGCCATCCGATGACCAGGGAGACAGTGTGTGCCAGAGGGTGGCCCCAGAGAAGTGCAGGAGATCTGGATCCTAGTCCTAGCTCTGCCCTGACACATGACCTTGGAGGATAGTATTGGATGGAATGCAATATCGTGCTTTCACAATACAATGGCAGAGCTGAGCGGTTGCCATGCAGAGATTGGATGGACCCCCAAACCTAAAATATTTGCTCTCTATCTCTTTCCAGGAAAAGTTTGTCCACTCCTGGTCTAGCAGCGAACCCCAGGATTGCAGAAACCATGTCCGTTCTGAGAGGTTTAGGGGCACTCACGATTCCCCAGCCAGGAGGTGGCCTAAAGGTCACATGAGTGTGGGGGTCTCAACATCCAGGACTGGCAGGGCAGTTCTCGATAAAAGGTGCTCGAGCTGCCTGCCAGTGTGGAGCAGGAAGTCATTCTTCCATTCCCCGTCAGGGAACATGTCAGGTTGCGGGTTTGAGCCCCGGAAGGGGTCATACAGGAAGCGGCCAATCAATGTGTCTCTTCATGATATTTCTATCTCTCTCTCTCCCTCTCCCTTCCTTTCTGGAATGAATAACATTTTTTTTTTAAAGCTGCGCAAGTAGAGTTGGAAGTTGACATAAAAGAAACCCTCCCAGGAATAAAAGCCATGTGATGCACAGGGGGGAGAGCTCAGTGTTTACCATAATATTTCCCAACAAGGACCCTGTCCAGGCAGACTCTCCACCACTTTGAGCCACTTCTGGGGCAAGGTCTTCACTTCTCTGAGCCTCAGTTGTCTGTTATAAAATAGGCATAATAATATTTATTTTGCAGGACTGTGACGAGGCTGTAAGCATGACAATCCAAGTAAAACACTAGCGCTGTGTCTGGCTCATCCCGGGATTCTCGCTAGGCCTGGCTTCTCTCATTGGCCTTACTTTTCAGCTGAGCGCCCTCTAGTCATGACATATGACTGCAGCCTCCTTCTGAATGTCCTTCCCAGTGCAACTGCCTGGCTAGACCGAGAGGGGGAGGCCCTGGGGTCATGAGTGGCAACAGAATGTAGAGTTGAAATATTTTAGAATAAGTATTTTAGAATCACTAGGCCTGAGTTCATATCTGAACCTTGCGACTTGCTGAGCCATACGACCTTGAACATATTGCTTGACCTCTCCAGGTCTCACTTTCTTCATCTGGGAGATGGGGATAAATAGGCCCTTCCTTGTAGGGTAGGGTTAAAGATTAAATGCAATAATGTGTGCTATGTATTTAGAACAGGACCTGAAACTCAAGAATAGTAAATAGTAAGCACTTAGTTGTTACTTCCCGGTTTAAGCCAATTCCACTTTTCCTGAATTCTCACATTAGGAATGGTTAGCTTTGGGTGTCTCCAGGCCCCTCAAGGACCATACCATCGGGTTAGAGGCTCTGAGAAGGCCTCTGTCCTGTCTCATTGAACTGGCAAGTCTGTGAAACCCAGAGTTCTCAGCACGCCAAGCCAGCCCAGCTACAGTCCTGGCATGGGGACCAAACGGTGACTTTGAAAATGTGTGTTTTCCTGGATAAAACCTCTAATTGGACAATTGTAGGTTTTCTGGCTTTATGTAGACTTTATGACTTCGAAAGCTCTTAAACTGGGGTGAGGGAAAATTTATGAATGGGATTTCTTTATTTCTGTAGCACTCTGACTCATGCTGTTGACCCAACTGAGGGGCTGGGATTCCATTACTTGTTAATTTCTCTTTGCCAGGTGGTCCTTAATCTGGCAGCTCCCTCCATGAGCCACAGCCAGGGGTGCTGAAACCCGGAAAAGGGTTTCTGGCTGCTTAAAAAATTATGCTGGACCCAGATTGATTTCCCAGGCAAAGGAATATGGTGCTTGGGAATTTCTCAGGGAAGCTTTACAGTTTTCTCTTAAATTTTGAAAGCTTATTTTACCAGGATTTTAAAGTCCTTTTATAGAAAACTCGGATGGTTTGCACTAAAGTCATCTGGCTTCGAGGGAGGGCTCATCACAGAGCTCTTTCGAAGGGAAGCAGCAGAGCTACAAAGACATGTCTGAACTTAACTTAAAAATTGTGTTAGGTTAACATAGGCTTCTATAACAAAAAGACCCCAAAATGTATGAAGTCTTAGACACAATAGAATTTTTTTTTTGCTTTTATTTTTTTTAATTGTATTTTAATTTAAGTTCTTTATTGTTTACTAGTAAAGTATTACATATGTCTATCCCCACCCCCCCCATTGATCTCTCCCCGGCCATTCCCACCCCCCCAGCACATGCCCTCAACCCCCTACTGTCTGAGACACAATAGAAATTTACTTCTCATTCACAAACTAGTCCAAGGCTGACATTTCTGGTTGGTGAGTGGCTTTCTTCCACCCAAAGATTTTGGAACCCAGGCTCCTTCACCATCCTGTCTAGATCCTTGAACCAACCTGCACGCAGCCAATGGAAGGTGAAAAAGAGTGTGGCCAAGGTTCACCCAGTTCCTAAAAGCCTTAGCTCAGAAATGGCTCTCGCCACTTCTTACATTCCCTTTGTAGGGTCACATGGTCACACCCAGATGCAAAGCGGGGTGGGAACTATAGTTGTTTGCTGGGAAGCCCATTCACATGGAAAACCACAAACTATGGAAGGGAGAATTTTGATGGGCAATCAGTAATATTTGCTACAGAGAGGGAAACGTACCGAAATTGAGGCCTTTAAGGATTAAACAATTAGGATGCTATTACATCTAGCACCACATGGGGTATCACTATTTTTGTCTCTGAATCCCCAGCCCTTAGAGCAGTGCTGAGCATGTTTTTGAGAGATCTTGTGTAGTCTAAGATTCCTGTATTTCCTATATAAGGGTGAGGCTCTAAGAGGAGAAGAGATGGGCAACTGCCATTGGAGATTTGGTTTGGAAGGTCTGGCTAAGGAAGTGATCAGAGCTGGAAACTAAGTAAGTGAGGACAGAAAGAGGTAACAAGTCAGAAGGGAAATGCTGGAAACCTCTCCTGGAGATCAAGATAGCTAAGAGCGAGGGACTGGTCAGCTACTGTGGCTCTTCTGAAAGGGAAAAGTATGGGGTGTGGGTGGTTTGGAATTGGAGGTTGATGTGCTTCCCACTGAGCTTGGTCAACATTCAAGGGGTGTTATGAGCCAAACTGTTTTTCCCTAAAATTTATATGCTGAAGGCCTAGCTCCCAGTGCCTCAGAATGTAACTGTATATGGAGGCAGGTTCTTTAAAGAGGTGACCACGTTAAAATGAATTGAGGTCATTGGAGTGGGCACTAATCTATTATGACTCAGGTGTCCTTATACAAAGAGGAGGTTAGGACACAGATGCACACACAAAAGAAAGACCATGTGAGGACACAGGGAAAAGGTGGCCACCTACAAGCCAAGCAGAGAGACCTCCGAAGAAACTAACCCAGCTGACACCTTGATTTTGGATTTCCAGCCTCCAGAATTGTGAGCAAATAAATCTCTGTTGTTTAAGCCACCCAGCTCTGGTACCTTGCTATGGCAGCCCTAGCAGAGGAGCACAATGGGGAAATGAAGTCTGCTATTCTTGCCCATGTTTCCCTTCAGGGCATGAACTCGATGGGCAGCAGGTAATGGCTAGTGGATCCCCTGGGCTTGTAGGATGCCCTGAACTTAGAGCCCTGCAGCGCACCGCCCTCCCCCCCCCCCCCCCCCCCCCCCCCCCCCCCCCCCCCCGGTGACCTGGATACAAAGGGTGCTATCCAGCCCACGAATACCATACATCCCTGTGCTGGCCACTGCAGGTCCAGAGAACCATGGCCATGGCCCCCAACCCGGGTGAGCTCAGTCTGGAGGGAGATAAAGAAGTCCTGTATTTCCTGGATCCTATGAAGACATTGATTATCAAATACTTTATCAGTTCAAAAACAGTGTTTCTGGAGACAAGAAATACTCAGAAGCATGGATTGTAAGGACTGTCCTGATTTGAGCAAAGTAAAATGGGACCCCCAGCATGTCTTTGAATCAAGGAAGTGAAATCGATGGTTAGAATACCAGGCAGTGTGTGCTATGAGGAGGAGGGTCTGGGGAGAGTGTGATTGATTCTGCCTTGGGAGGAAGGTCAGAACCCTAGAGAGGGGACATCAGAGGAGGAATATGCCAGGCTAACAAGGCAGGAATGGTATTCTAGCAGGGCAAAGGAATAGGGTGTATGTGCATCTGCAACAGCAAGAGTATAAGTAAAGGAGCAAGTGAGGTGAGGCTAGACAGACAGACCGAGGGCAGACTCTGAAGGGCTTGGAATATCATGCCAAAAGCATTCGACATCATCTAGATCAGAGGGTGGGGTTGAGACTGCAGGCTGAGAGAGAGCCCTAGCTTTCTTCAGAACAGGTGTCCTCTAAGCCGATCAGCCATTGCAGCTCCTTCTGTGCGGCTCCCAGCGTGGGCGCACAGATGCTTGGTAACCAAGGGATGGTCTATTTAAAGCCACTCTGAGCTGGTTCTAGAAGGCATATGAGGACAGAGAAGGAGAGGAGGAAGGAGTTTGCCAGGAGGGAGAAGCCCTGAGCTCTCGGTGGGGCTTGTGGCGAGTCCCTGCCTCTCCCTGGGACTCACCTTCCTCAATAACGCCCAGTAGAAAATTGTGTGGACTCAGGAGCCAGCCGCATGGGTTTAAAGCCAGGTTTCATCACTGAAGATCTGTGTGCTTTCGTCAAATTCCTCAACCTCTGGACCTAAGTCTTCTATGTGAAGTGGGGGTGATAACAGAACCTAACTTTTAGCGTTGCTGTGAGGATTTAACAGTGTCTGGCACATGCAAAGCACTAGGGTAAAAACAATGTAATGATGACACTGATTGTATTGGACTAGTTTAGTGGGTTGTAAACTAAAACCATGGAGCTTTTCTTCCAACATATTTAGAACTTTGATGTGTGGGAAAGGTCTCATTGAGCTCTTCTGGCTGAGGCAGGTGGGGTCCCGGAGCCCAGGCCCTCAGAACCCTACTCCCCAGGACTGTCTCTCAGCCCCCTCAGGCACCTCTACAGGATCCCTAGGCTCTAGAAAACCCAGCTTGAAAGCATTTGTCCCAAAGGACCTCTGAGGTCCCTCTCAGCTGCTCCTTTTAATCTAAGTCTTCCTTCCGAAGAAGCTGGAGCATACATCTGGAAAATCTGCCCTTTCTATCTCAACATCCATTTCCCAAAAGCATCAGCTGAGTCAGGCCCCAGGGACAGTCTGGTCAAGGGGAATTGAGTTCGCCATGGAGAGGTAAGGAAGTTATCCCAGCAATAGCCCTGACTGCGAAGACCCAAAGTCAACCAATACCACCTCCACATGTGACATCGGAAAATTCCTATTTAAGGAAATTTACATGTGATGATTCATTCCGCTGCCCATCAAAGTCACCTTAGTTCCTCCACAACTTGAGTCAAGACTTATTTTCAAGACTAGAGGCCTGATGCATGAATTCATGCACAGGTGGGGTCCCTCGGGGTAGCCTGCTGGGATCAGGTCAAAACCCACAGTCCAACGCCTTGTGAAGCTCCTACCTGATGCTCCTGGTCATCCCGGCCCCACTTTGCCTGCTGAGAGCTCGAGACCAACCAGTCCTGATAGGAGAGGCTCCTGCTGCTGCAGCAGCACTCACCAGGTGTAAGCTCTGTATCTGGCACCCTCCTGAGGGTAGTGGCCTGTGGGATCAGGCCAAAAATGGCTCTCCAACATCTCCTGAGGGGTCCCAAATTGTGAGAGGGCCAGACCAGGCCAGGGGGACCCCACTAGTGCATGATCGGGGCTGGGAAGGGACCGCAGGAGGGCTCCAGGGTGAGTCCGGCCCATCTCGGCTGGACCCCACCAGCAAGGTAACCTACTGGTCAGAGTATCTGCTCCTTGGTGGGCAGTGCACATCATAGTGAGCAGTTGAGCAGCCTTAGCATATCATTAGCATATTATGCTTTGATTGGTTGAATAGTCGATCGGTCACCAGATGACCGGACACTTAGCATATTAGGTTTTTATTATATAGGATAGGCCTTTTCCTAAGACCCCATGTCTAATCCACAGTTGTTCTGCCTGTCAGCCTTGTCACAATTTTCTCAGCAAGGCTGCTTTTATCTCCACTTAAATACAGACATCTTGGTGACATACTTCATATAGTATCCTACTAGCATCTTTGCAATCTAGTTTCTTCAACTAATTCACTTTAGGGCTCCAGAAGCTGGATAGCAGAAAGTGCTTTGCTGTCTTAGCCAAGGATCTGAAATGTATTATTCCTTGGTACATTGCTGATGTTGAGGTTGTGTTGCATTCCATAATCACTCAAGACATTAGCAAAATGTTACAAGTCTCACTGTCATCCCTAAGACGCATTTTCTGTGATGGAAGATACCTGTGCCTCCTTTTAGCCCCATTGGCCATTTCTGGACACTGTGATCAGTGGTGCCAAACTCATCGAGTGTTAAGATAAGTTATGCAGATGTGACGGCCTCCATCAGTCATAGTCCAGGGTAGTTTCGTGTCCTATTGCCTCTAGATGTCGGCACTGCCATCTCACTATGACTGGATGTCTCTCTTCTCCACTGAGGGACTGCATCTTGGTCTTTCCCCTCCAAACCCTAGCAGAGGTGCCTGATACATTGATATGGGATCAATCAGATGGAATTAAATATGGACACCTCTATGGGGCTGATTCAGCAATGACCCAGACAGACCTGGATCCTGACCACAAAGAGGGAGGGAAGATAAATAAGTACAAGTGTGATGGGAGTTCATGACATACTATTGACAGGTGAAATTCCAAAGCCCAGTGTAACTGTTGCAGGCCCTAAGCCTACAGGAGGCAGGTGTTTGCCTCCAGGATCTGCTAGCACTGGGCTGGGGAGGACCCTGGAAAACATTACCTTGGGGTCCTGAAATGGAAGATCTCCTTGCTTTCCGGGACCTCAGAGCCCATGGTGGAATGCTGCCCAGCTTTTTTGGTATAAACAGAAGGCTGGCACCTTGTTATGTCCAGTTTCATTGCACGTTCACTTAGACATTGGCCTTTTGGCTTCCATGGCTTTGGGGGACACAGTGAACCAAACCTGGGAGAATGAACCCAATCCCAAATCTGTCATCCGGAGTCCATCTTCATCAATTGCCCTTGCTTTTCCTTAATTTGTGTCTGCCTTTAGTCACATACAGTTGTTTCAACCACCTTGGGTTTGTCACTGTTCTCCAAGTACTCCCATTCCTGAATGACCAGGTTCTCTGCACTTGGAATGCCTTTTCTTACACCCCTTTTTATCCCTTTTTACTCCTATTGAGTGCCTACTTCAAAACAATCCCAAATGCCACCTCCTCCAGAAAACCTAGCTAGGTCTCTCAGTTGGAATATTTTTATTCCTCTCTCACCTGTGTTCCCATAGAACTTATATATGTATGACATTCTGCTTGAATTTGAGTTAAATCTCTTACTTTTCTCACTATGTTAGAAACTCAATGAGATCAAATTATATATATACTAGAGGCCCGATGCACAAAAATTTGTGCACTCAGGGGAAGGGGGTTCTTCAGCCCGGCCTGTGCCCTCTAGCAATCTGCGACCCTTCAGGAAATGTCCACCTGCTGGCTTAGGCCTGCTCCCTGGGGGATTGGGTCTAAGCTGGCAGCCAGACGTCCCTCTGGCAGCCTGGGGGCCCACGGGGGATGTCCACTTGCCAGCAGGAAGCAGGCCTAAGCTGCAGTCAGACATCCTTAGCTCTGCTGAGGAGGTGGGAGAGGCTTCTGCCACCACTGCTGTGCTGGCAGCTGGCAGCCTGGCTTGTGGCTGAGTAGAGGTTCCCCTGTGGGAGCACACTGACCACCAGGGGCAGCTTCTGCATTGAGCATCTGCCCCCTGGAGATCAGTGTGTGTCATAGTGACCAGTCATTCCCAATGGTTCTGCTGTAGGGTCAATTTGCATATTACCCTTTTATTATATAGGATAGAGGCCTGGTGCATTGGCAGGGGCTGGCTGGTTTGCCCTGAAGGGTATCCCAGATCAGGATGGGGGTCCTGCTGGGGTTCCTAGCCAGCCTGGGTGAGGGGCTGAGGGCCATTTTCAGGCTGGCCACAGTCCCTTCAGGAAGGGGGGTCCATGCTGGGGTTCCTGGCCAGCCTGGGTGAGTGGCTGATGGCTGTGCTGTTTGCAGTGAGGCTGCCTGGATGCAGGTATCTGGGATTTATTTATCTTCTGTAATTGAAACTTTGCTGCTTTAACCAGAGCACAGTTTGGGTTGCCCCTGATAACCCAGGCTCCCAGCACTTCCTTGAGCCCTAGCCATCTAGAAGTGGGTATCTGGGGTTTATTTATCTTCTATAATTGAAACTTTGTTGTCTTGAGCGGAGGCCACAGCCAGCCTAGGCAGGCAGTTTCCTCTATCACTGGCATCCTGTTTGCTCTAGCTCTGTGGCTGCTGGCTGCCATCTTGGCTGGGTTAATTTGCATCTCGTTGTTCTGATTGGCTGGTGGGCATGGCTTAGGTGTAATGGAGTGATGGTTAATTTGCATATTACTCTTTTATTAGATTAGATAGTACAGAGAGATCTCTTGTAGCCTACATCTGGTTTTCTCCAATGGTTACATCTTATATAGTTA
>PVJC01007951.1:0-49878 GCA_004026665.1 Murina feae
CCTGATCACCTCCAACTGACCCGCACTGATGGATGGCCTGCTTGCCCCCAACTGGCCCCCCTACTGGTTTGCTTACCCCCAAGGGCCCTGCCCCCCACCAGCCTGATCACCCACAACTTCCACCCCTCTTGGCCTGTAACCACCTCTATCTAAGTCCCACCACCATGGCTTTGTCCAAAAGAATATCAAGAAGGTCTCCTGGAAGGTCTCCCAGTCTAATTAGCATATTACCCTTTTATTATATAGGATAGAGGCCTGGTGCATGGGTGAGGGCCTGCTGGTTTGCCTGAAGGGTATCCTGGATCAGGGTGGGGGTTCCCTTGGGGTGTGGGGTGGCCTGGGTGAGGGGCCTGTGGTGGTTTGCAGGCCAGCCACACCCCCATGGGGTGAGGGTCCCCACTGGGGTGCCTGATCAGCTTGGGTGAGGGGCTGAGGGCTGTTCGCAGGCTGGCCACAGCTCCTGGTGACCCAAGCTCCCAGCCTCTCCTTTTTTTCTTTCCTTTTTTTTCAGCACCTCCTTGAGCAGAGAGAAGCAGGTATCTGGGAGTTACTTATCTTCTATAATTGAAACTTTGTAGCCTTGAGCAGAGGCAAGGGCTGGCCAGAACGGGTGGGAAGCTTGGCTTCCTCCATCACCGGGGACAACCCAAGCCTCCTGCTTGCTCCAGCTCTCTCGGTTGGGTTAATTTGCACACTCACTCCTGATTGGCTGGTGGGTGTGGCTTGTGGGTGTAGCAGAGTGACACCAATTTGCATGTTACTCTTTTATTAGTATAGATAATATTCCATTGTATGTATATAACACACTTTGTTTATCCATTCATCTGTGAATGAACATTTGGGTTGTTTCCACCTCTTGAATAGTCTAAATAGTGTTGCTATAAGCTCTGGTATACAAGTATTTGAGACCCTGCTTTCAATTATTTTGGGTTTAAACTTAGGAATGGAATTGCTAGGGAATTCTATGTTTTACATAGAATTTTGAGGAATAGCAAAACTGTTTTCACAATAGCTGTACCTTTTTACATTCCCAACACCAATACACTAGGGTTCCAACTTAATAT
This sequence comes from Murina feae, assembly GCA_004026665.1. NCBI lineage: Eukaryota > Metazoa > Chordata > Mammalia > Chiroptera > Vespertilionidae > Murina > Murina feae. The sequence goes on from PVJC01007951.1 coordinate 1,065, forward strand.
ACTTTGAAGTATTTTCTGATTTATTAATTCAGAATGTTTACTTCCATTACTCTACATCAGAGTTATTTTTCCTAAGAAAAACCACAACAGAAATATCAGAAACAGCAATATCTAAGGACTTTTAGTATTTTATTATTAAACAATGTAAACAATAAAAGATATAGAACATGTTGAAAAAGTACTTTGAAATACTAGAGAAAAGGGAGCATATCCTAAAAATATATTAAGTATCCTACCCATATAATTTGCACGTAAAACCTGGTCAACCTAACCCTTGAAAAGTCACATGCTAGAAAACTTCATGTCTGAGTAATTGGATGTAAATATCCTGAGATATTTTTAAAGTAATTTACTCCTCTGCCAGTTCACACAATACCTGGAGCTAACCTGCCCAGGAAGGTTTCCCTTTAGTAAAAGTGGAGGTGGAGATAGCCTAATGAGCTTATCTAAATACTGCTCACAGACCTTCCACAACTTGGCCCAAACCCTGAGGCAGGAAAGAGACAGAGGTTCTTAAATCTTTAACACCTGCTCTCACCAATTTGCCATTAAGTGCTTACAAGTGGCAAAAGAAATTAACAAACCGTCAAAAAATGTCAACAGAAAACCTCCCAAACAATCCATAAGCACAGATGAAGTCTATTGGTGGGGATGGGGTGAAATGGAGAAGGTGGATATTCGCTTGTGGTTGTTACTTATTTTGCATACAAAAATATGGAACTTTTGTTTATAAACTGTTCCTAGTTCATGTGATGACACTGAGTAATTCAACATTTACTTCATGGTGGTCAAAAGACTTCCAAGGGCCCTGCATCTCTATAAGAAGCCCAGCAGTAGAACTAGCTTCAACCCATATTGCAGTTTTACACAGCTTTTAAGTCAACTGATATTTTCCAAAATGATTTATTCTCATTAGGTAACTATCCTTCATATGATCAATATTCCATATAGAATAGGAAGCCAAACTTTATGCTAGTCTTGCCTGGACTAATTGCAAATCCCTAATTAGTTATATCCAGAACAATGGAGTTATTTTTAAGAGACCTCTCTTTCACCAGCTGTGGAGAGAATCTGAGTCCCTTAAGAATAAATTAAACCATGTTATTTCCTGGGATTTTAGAATCTTCAATTATTTCTCAAACATGTTGCAATTGCTTGTGTATAAAGACAATTTTCTAGATAATATTTCAACAGAGCTGTTTATAATTTTATAATACCATGAGTTAGTATTATTATCAACTTAGTTTAAATTTTTCTGATTGGTTGCCTTTATTAAAATCTTTATCTCCCAGAGTCAAAACAGGAATATATCAGAAGCCTTAACTTCTAATATAAATACAGTGGGGTTTTTTATGTTTTTGTTGTTTTCAGAGAGAGAAAGGGAGAGGAAGAGAGATACAGAAACATCAGTGATGAGAGAGAATCATGGATCTGGCTGCCTCTTGCAAGCCCTCTACTGGGGATAGAGCCCACAACCTGGGCCTGTGCCCCAACCAGGAATTGAACTATGACCTCCTGGTTCACAGGAGCCACACCGGTTGGGCAAAATTTTAGTTTTTAACATAGCATGTAGGTGCTTCAATTTTAACATGCCTCAAATTTCAGAAAGGAGCAAAGAATTAAAGTTGCCACCATCCTGCCCTAGGAGTTGGTGGTAGATAGTTCTCTACACAATATTCCAAAAAATATGAGCAAAGTACCTCTGTAAGTAAACAAAAATGCCCTCCATTTGCCAAAAAATAAAGTCAGAACATAATAGAATATTCCATTAATGAAAAACCTAGTCTAGAACTCAATAAATGTCCTCTGAGTCAAAAAACAAATGAATGAAGTAAAATTACATTTTAAACTCAAATATAATAATTTAATACAAAAGACATTTTAAACACTGATACTCACATAATCTCAATGCTAACTTTGGCTCAACATCATCTAACTAAAATCTTCTCCCTCAAGTTTTTTAAATACTAACAAGCAACTGTAATATTATAGAAACAAAACATGTAGCTAATGCCTAAACTGACTTGAGTATTGGCCAAGGGAATCTCATCACCCAAAGGTATCGAAATTACAATCCCACAGTTACAGAATGCTAAACTTGCATATCTCAGCTAGGAACAAAAGATAAAAAGACTCAAGGACTAATCCAATATTATTATTAATGAGAGGCCTGGTACACAAGATTCCTGCACTGAGGGAGTCCCTCGGCCCAGCCTGCACCTTCTCACAGTCTGGGAGCCCTCAGGTGATGTCTGCCTAAGCCAGCAGTCAGACATCCCTCTCGCAGTCCGGGGCTCTCGCAGTCTTGAGACCCCTCACTCCTTACTGCCCACCTGCAACTGAGGCAGGAGAGACTCCCACCACCACCTCTGCACTCGCCAGCTGTGAGCCAGTCTTCTGCCTGAGTGGTGGTGCTTCCCCTGTGGGAGTGCACTGACCACCAGGGAGGCAGCTCCTGAGTTGAGCATCTGCCCCATGGTGGTCAGTGCATGTTATAGCGTAGGTCATTCCCCATTGGGTCAATTTGCATATTATGCTTTTATTATATGCTATGGGCCCGGTACACAAAAATTTGTGCACTCGGTGGGTCCCTCAGCCTGGCCTGTGCCCTCTTGCAGTCTGGGACCCCTCGGGGGATGTCCGCCTGCTGGCGTGCCTGGCGAGCCTGGGTGAGGGGCTAATGGCTGTTTGCAGGCTAGCCAAGCCCCCCCAGTGGGGACCCTCACCCCATGGGGCCAGCCTGGGTGAGGGGCTGAAGGCCGTTTTCAGGCTGCCCACAGCTCCCATTGACCCAAGGTCCCAGCAAGGCTGGCTGGAATCAGGTTTCTGAGGTTTATTTATCTTCTATAATTGAAACTTTGTTGCCTTGAGCAGAGGCCCAGTCAGGCAATGAAGCCTCCTGTTTGCTTCAGTTCCTTGGCTTCTATAATTGAAACATCGTTGCCTTGAGCACAGGCCCAGCTGGCCTAGGCAGGCAACGGAATCCTACTGTTTGCTCTAGCTCCGTGGCTGCTGGCTGTCATCTTGGCTGGGTTAATTTGCATACAGCTGCTCTGATTGGCTGATGGGTATGGCTTGGCTAGTGGGCGTGGCTTAGGTGTGACAGAGTGAGGGTCAATTTACATATTACCCTTTTATTAGATTAGATAGGATTTTTTCCAATTTTAAATTGAGAAATATCCCTACCTGCAATGGCTAATCACAATCTACCCTGGTTTATTATACCTAGTGGTTTAAAAACCTACCAACCACCAATCCCCACCCCACACCACAAACCTTTGGTCACCAAAGGCTGATCCTTACTTAACATTAAACCTGCACCATAAACAGCTCCCATCTGGATAAGCTTATGACTATGAACTGACCTCTCATCGGCTGTACCTTGCAATGAGCTCAGATACCAACTATCAAGTCATCCCTCTCAAATGAGTCTGTGTTTGGCTTCTAGAGAAGAATGCCTCTGTCTAGATCAGCGGTTCTCAACCTGTGGGTCATGACCCTTTCACAGGGGTCACCTAAGACCATCCTGCATATCAGACATTTACATTATGATTCATAAACAGTAACAACATTACAGTTATGAAGTAGCAATGAGAATAATTTTATGGTTGGGTTACAACATGAGGAACTGTATTTAAAGGGCCAGAAGGTTGAGAACCACTGGTCTAGATACAATGATTCAAGCATTCTCTGCCTTTTTATTTATTTTATTTAAATATGTTTTTATTGATTTCAGAGAGAGGAAGGGAGAGGGAGAGAGAAACATCAATGATGAGAAAGAATCACTGATAGACCAGCTGCCTCCTGCATGCCCTACTGGGGATGGAGCCCACAGCCTAGGCCATGTGCCATGGCCAGGAATTGAACTGTGACCTCCTGGTTCAGAGGTTGATGTTCAACCACTGAGCCACACCAGCCGGGTCATTCTCTGCCTTTTTAAAAATATATAATACCATACTTATAGTTTAAGACAACATATACATATATATGCTTATGAATATTTTCCTACATTCAAAGGCATTCGGACTAAAGTGAAAAATAAAACTTCTCCTAAACCACCTAAGTACATTCCCAGCAGCTGTAAGAATGAGAATTAAGGTTTACTTGAAAAGAATGTCTTACCACAAAAATTCTCATTTCATGGATTAACCTCGTTAATGCAAAGAAAGGCAAATATAATTTTTAAAGTGGAAACAGGTAGGTTGCAAAGATTTCCTAGACTGAAAATGCTTCTTTTCCCCATTCCCAGCTATAATTATTGAAAACTCAAATAACAGGCTAATATACAAGAACTAAAGTCTATGCCTCTATCATTTAATATTGGCATTTCCTCTAAGACACTGTACTTTTTCCCCTTCACCTCAAAAATGACCCAAGTCAAGCAGACTGTCCTGTCCACTTCAGCAATGCTAGCCAGCTACAAGCTACCTCTAAAGAAAAAATTCCCAAAACAGTGAAGCCAGGACATTTTATGTACAACATAACTTTTGAGAGGTCACAAATCAACTATTCCATTAGGAGTGGAGAGAAAATGAAAAATAGCAATCTAAAACTTGAAGCTTTATTTACTCATCACAAAGGGGGGAAAAATGACTTTTCAAACTGTCCAGACACAATTTGGAGGTCTCTGAAAACACAAAGTAATACTGGGAACAGCTGTTTTAAACTTTATAATACAACTATGGAGTTTGTGTGAGGCTTTACCAAACACTTTTCAATACACCGACTCATTAACCCATTGTGACAACCACCTGAGAAATTGTATGCCAGATGTTTTCTCCTTACATTAAAATAAGGAAACCCAGCCTAAGAGTGGTTCAGAAGTTTATCAAGGACACACAGCTCAGAAGTAAAGCCTCACAGACCAGACAGTCTGATTTCCAACTGATGCTCAGATGTGGCCCTCACAAGAGGTATGATTTCTAACCTTTGCCCATCACTTCAACATCTTTATCTTTTAAGATTTACTATCTCTCGTTTGTACTAAGCACATTGATGCCCTACAAATGGAACACTACATCAAGAGTTAAATCAGGTTTCCTATATTTCTCACACTCATGAGAACACTGTAATCCTATTTGTAACTTGTTTCTCTCATCCTCGTTCCTCGAAAATAACCATGCTCCCTATGGTCAGCAATGGGTACGAACAGTCTCATTGATGGATCCCTTCCTTTACCTATAGTTGAATTTATAAATTTCAAAGAGCTGGAACCACACAATTCACATAACACTAAAACACAGGACACTGGAAGCTGATTTACTAGTGCAGATCCTCAGGATAATACTAGGGTCAGGCTTATGAAATGCAATTATCCCGTGGCAGGGATAACTATGGAAGGGATAACAGATTCAGGTACATTTACACTGAACCTGGAAGTTACTGCTTCAAAAATCCTAATAAAAAATATTAATCACTCGTCTTTTCCTGAAAGTAGTAGGGGGGAAAAAAGAAAAAGAAAAAAGAGACAAAAAAAAGAAAAGAAAAAGGTATTGGGTTATTGGATATTTATGGATGGAATCCAGCTAAATGAATGCCTACTTTAACAGTGGCTGGAATTTTCACTATTTCTCACAAAATTAGGAAGTTGTTGAAAATCCTTTTCCCAAATGAATTCTAAGATGCATTAGATTTAAATTAAATCCTCTAATCAGAAAACTATTTGACCATTTGCCACCAAAGGAATCTTTCTTGCTGTTTTTTTAATCTTAAGCATATTCTCCCCAATTCGTAGACTAATATAGTGTTTTATATTTGGATGTTAGACCTTGATAGTAAGGCAATGATTTTAATCTTTCATTATGCAGCTACATAACAAAAATTGAATGATGGTTTGGCTATATTATTTATCTGACACTTATGAAGTCATTTGAAAAGAACTGCCAAATGAACAAGTAAACATGGGTATTAGGGGCCATTTTTTTTCAACTCCTGATTAGTGGTTTTTATGTTGCGTCCTATTTCTACTATTTCTATTCCTTTATCACACTAATATAACCAACAAGCTGACTGCGTTTTCAGCAATTCCTATAATCATCTCGACCAAACAAGAAAATGCCACTTAAAGTTTTTGTCCATCAGTTTTCACTCTGACATGCAAGCATTTAAAGTAACAACAAATAGTGTGCTTATCTGGTCAAAGTGTGAAAGCAAAACTGAGTTACAGGTGATTTAGCACTGAAATACCATCTAAGCATCTCCTACTGCTGTGGAAAAAAAGAAAACTAAACTAGGTGATCTAAAAAGCAATGGGACCCAGTTAATTGTGAATTTCTGGGAGTCAAAAGATTCTATCAGGTTATCTTCAATATAGTCACCACTAGTCATAGGTGGCAGTTTAACATAATTAAAAGTAAATAATTTAAAATGCAGTTCCTCGGTCCCCATATCCACATTCCGATGCCCAGCAGCTTCGTGTGCCATATCAGATAGCACAGACGTAGAACCATTTCCATCATCGAAGAAAATTCTATTGCTATTGGTAGCTTATGGGATCTTATGCAAGTTATTTAATTTCTATGAACCTCAATGCTTTTGTCTATAAAATGTCTATAACATCATCTAAAAGAAAAGGCTGTTATTAGAAGTTTAATGAGATAGCACTTAAAGCACAACACACAGCGCTTAGTACACGTCATATATCCAAGAAAGAGTGGCTATGATTACAATCCTATCTTGGACTTTAACATGGTAACCCTGAACATGCCACTTCCCCTTCCCCGGGCCCTCATTTTCCTAAAACCGAAAACTTTGGGAAAGTTCTTCTGGTAAACTCCTAAGGATGCTATCAAATTCCACCAGGTCAAATGCGGCCAACACCCCTACTGAGTAAACTACTACCTAGGTTCCTAGAGCTTCCTAACTGATCGCTAGCATTCTTCCCCAAACCCCAGAAGACTGGCTCTGCACTATAGCCACGGTCTGACGGGAGCTATTTATAAAGTCTGTCTTAAAAAGTTACCGGAATATCTTTCCGAAACTGTATATACTGTAATTAGAAGCTACAAACCCCCTATTCCATGATGATATCTTGCAGTTTTAACATCTTTTAAATGAACACTATCTTTACAGACGAATTTTTTTCTCTTAAAAGCATTTAAACCAAAACACTTTTTTCAAAGCACATACCAGTTTAAGCACAATTTTAATAACTTTTTAAAACCAGCTATGCCCCATGCATACATAGCCAGCTTGTGGGTGACCCTCCAGTATCTAAACAAAGTGAGAATTTTAACAGCCTCATGGGTGAAGTCCTCTGCGGGGACAGAAACATGCCCAGAGATTTTACCCTTACTCACAGCTGCTCCCAGGGAGCCAGGAAATTCACCGAATACTAGGTCCACAGAGCCAGCTTCCAAAGAGGGGGGAACCACGGACCCCCACGCCAGGCACAAAACCAGGGTCACAGACCTCTTCCTCCCTCTCCCCCCACCCCACCCCCGCGTTGTCGGGCCTTAGCTTCAAAGCGACGAGCATCTCAGGCAGCAGAAATCAGAACACAGGCGGTGTTTTTGCCCCAAGGCTGGAGGCCTCAAAAATAAGTGTTATTCCAGAGCAGATTCCTTTTCTTCCGGGTCTGTCTGCTCCCTCTGACTCTCTGCCCATAACCACCACCGTGCCTCCCCACCTTTCTCCATTCTTTAAAAAAAAAGAGAAGAAGAAGGGGGAAAAAGTGACTTATTCCCTCTCCTCTTGCTTTCCCTAGCAGGGCCTGGAAACCGGGGAAATTGGAATCAAATTAACTGCACATTAAAAAATAAACAGACAAGCCATCAGGGGATGCCCACCCAACAAAAGACGCCTCCCGTTCCAAAAAAACAGTGATTGAGCCTGGTGGAAGCAGGGGAGGGCGGCTGGCAACCAGCAAGGATGGAGAGATAGATGTGTGGATTTAGGGCCCCAGGGCCGGCCCATCCTGGCCAGACTCCAAGTTTTGTTTCAAGAAAAATGCTGGGCTGAAGAGAAAAGAAAAGAGTTGTAACTTTTAAGGAAGTCCGCAAAAGGCACTGGCGGGGATGAAACGCCGCTGCTCGCCTCCGTCGGGGATGGCAGGGCAGGAGGCTCCGAAAGCCGCCGCGCCAGCAGCGCGCCCGGCCCCGGCTGCCGGGACACGGGCCCGGGGGCTCGGGCTCCCGCGGGGCGCCAGGACCCGACCTCTGGTTGAAGTTCGCGGACACGGCCCGAGGCCCCCACGCCGCCCCGAGTGACAGGCCCTTCGCACGCCGACCGGCCCCCGCCCCGCCGCCGCCGGCCCCCGACGGTCCGCGCGGCCCCTCCCGGCCGTCCTGGGGTGCGGATTCCTCCCGCCCGCCCCGTCCCCTCCAGGCGCCCCTCGGGGGGACCGACTGACCGGAGCTGCGCTGGGCCACACACCGGGTCGCCCGCTCCTTCCCGCCGCGCCCCGCTCCCCCGCCCGAGCCTGCAGCCGCCTGGCTCGCCGAGTCCCGCCGCGGCCGCCCGTTCCCGCCCCCAGCCCGGGGGGGAGTCCGGGGGAGCAGGACAGGAGGGAGGACGTGGCGCGCCCGGAGGTGGCCAGCTGCGGGGCGGGGAGTGTCCCGGAGAGGCCAGGCCGGGGGCGGGGGGCCGGCGCGGGCTCCGGACCCTCCCCGCCCGCGGCCGCGGGTCCCAGGCCCGCCCGCGCCCCCGCCCGGCGCGGAGAGGCGGGCCGCCACTTTGCGCCCAGTTCGCACGCCCGCCCGCCGCCCCCCTCCCTCCCTCCCTCCACCATATGGAAATCTACAGCCTCGGAAAGTGACACGTCGAAGATTCCTCGGCCTCCCCGCCGCCCTCCCCCTCCGGGCCGCGTTCCTGCCGCGGAGATTCCGGGAGGGGGGGGCGGATTCCTCGGACGAAATCTGCCGGGAGGCTGGGAGGGGGCGCGCGGGGAGGGAGAGCCCGGAGCCACGGCCCAGATTTGTTTTTTGGTGTTTTTTTTTTTCTCATCAAGAAGAATCTACCCGTTTCTTTCCCCCCCGCCCTCCGAGCCCTGGCAAGCGGAGGGGACGGGCGGGAACCACAGGCGGCCCCTAACGGAGGCCGACCCTCCCCCGAGCCCGAGTGGCCGGGGTGTCCGGGCGAGCGCGGGGCGCCCCGCACTGTGGCGCCAAGTTTTCCCCGGGAAGCCCGGCGCGCCCCGGGCGCTCGCGGACAGGAATGCACTTCGGCGGACTCGGCGTCCGGCGGGGCTTTCCAGCGCGCGGGGACCGGCGGCGGGGTGCGGGGTGCGGGTCCCCTCCAGCCTCCCGCGCCCGCACGCCTTACCTTCCCTCGGGCTGAAAAGCGGGGCTCCGGGCGCGCCAGACACCGGGGCGCCCACGCCTTCGCAGCCGGCAGCCCCGAGGATCGCCGCCGCCCCCTCCGCCGCTCCCGCCGCCGCCGCTCTCCTCCTCCTCCTTCTCCTCCTCCTCCTCCTGCTCCGGCCGCCGCCGCCGCTCCAATAACTACCAGGAGGGTTTGAGGAGGGATTCCGCCATGTCAAATGATGTCGGGACCACATGGGGGGGCGGGCCCCGCCCACGACCGTAAACTACCGAGTAGAGCCGCCGCCGCGATCTCAGATGCGCTGGACCGTGGGAGCCTCCGAGTCTTCGGCACCTGGGACTGCAGAAAGGTCCGGAAACTCACTTGGGTTCAGCCAGACTAAAGAAGCCTGAGGCTTAGGCGAACTAGCAACCCCTTACAGGTGAGGGCTGCACGTTCTGCAGAACATCGCCCAATACCAGTATGAAGGTAGTGTTTGCTGAGTAATAATTTGAGCTGAGACTCTATGACGTTTTTACACATAGATTAGTTTTTCTTAAATCCCGACAAAAATCTTGTGAGCTATTATGTCACTCCCTTCTCTATTTCCCACAGCACTTTGTTCACAGGCTGACATAGAGTAAACAGATTTTACTATATCACAGTTAAAATGTCTATTTCCTCTTTTCAGGAACCAGTGTGCACTCACAGGGGCCGAGACTGTTCCTTACTCTTATCTGTATGTCTGTGTTATCAAACGTAGCATAATGCATAGGCCACAACAGGACTCATTAGAAAACTATCAGGTTTATATTAATTAACTCAAATATAATGTATCCTATTGTACAGTCTCAAAATGCTTCATCAACTGCATCCCATTTCACTCCTCAAATTTTCCAGGAAATAAGACAAAAGTTGTCCCAAAAAGGCCCCTTTCCTCCCCTTACCTCCGCACATCTATCTGAATCATTACATTCAGCCTCAACTATTAAGCTGCAAAGCAGTACTCAGTACCAGAGGCAATGTATTACTTTCATTGACCTAAAAAAAATAATAACCATTTATCAGATAAAATTATAATGCATTGTACCATATTAAAGCCCAAAGAACATCAAAGAATATGGAGAAATAGTTTTTTCCCTTGTGGAATTTGCAGTTCTCTTTTTGAGATGTGGAAGATAATGACGAATCCAGGTAAATGACGCTCTCCCTCTTAAATGACTTATTTTCCCAAATGTACCCAAAGTAGGTCTTGAAGCCATCTTTCTAAAACATGATTCCAAGACTAAGCCATAGTCTTGCATAAGAAAGAAAAAAAAAAGCAGTGGTTCCCCAACTCCTGAGCCATGTCCCCCAGCTGAATTGGTGTGACTTTCAAGCACGCCTCGGTCCCTTCGTACATGGTTTCACTCTGCCAGCAGCAAGCATATTTATTCCTCTACCCTATTTTAAGATCATTTATTCATCTTGGAGCTCCAACTAAAATCACTTCCTTCTCTCAATCTCATAGCTTTTTCCCCCCACAGCCTCATAATTCTTTTTAGTTCTTCTCACATGTTCTGAAGTTATTGTTTATTTCTTCCATTGACTGGGTCTTGTTCATTTTTATATCAACCTAGCATTGTTCTTTGAATATAGTACCCCGATATAAACGTTTGTTGAATAAATTAATTGTAAAATATGTGGAAGTATCTAAATGATGAGATAAACTGGGCAAACTTTAGAGAATGAAAGGTTGAATTCAAGTGTTAAATGATAGGCTTGGCAAAGAAGACAAAAATAGGCAGGAGAAATGCAGAAAACAAAACTGTATCTGCCTATGTCTTCCCCTAGACTGAATTTGTTCTCATTAAGAAGAATCAATGTATACAACATGCCTAAAAAATTTTAAATTCTAAATGGTCATAAACATTTTAGCAGTGTTTCATTTGTCTTCTTAACCTACCACCTAACACCAGCTTTGGCTCAGAATAAAAATCCAATATAGATGTTTGCAAAACAAGAGGAAGTCTGGTGTAATAGAAAGAGCATGGATATTACAATCAGACAAAAGCCAGTGATGCTGGGCAAGCATTGAAGTGTTCTGAGCTTGGGTGTTCTTATTCATTAAATGCCAAAATTGCCTTTCTACTAAAGTTGTTGTAAGGATTAAAAACCTCCAGCACCTGATTCTCAACAACTAAATATTGGTTTCTTCTTGAGTGAATGAATGAATGATGTATTTCCTGGAGGGTAGTAATAGGACAGTTAATACAGTGAGAAAACACAGGGGGCAATGCGGGGTTTACAGGAGCGGGGGTTACAGAAGCATCAAGTGATTGAAATAGGTTTCAGGGTTTATTATTCTAGCAGCCAGATGTAGAACAAAGTGTGTCAGAGGGCCATGCTCTCTGACCCTCCTTGGGAAAAGAGAAAGACTGAGACCAGAATGATTGTTCTGGAAATGGGAAGAGGAGCCTCAACCCAAGCCAATGAGTATTATTATCTAGTTTGGACACCTCAAGTCACCTGCTACCCTAAGTCCCAAATTATTGCTTCCTATCATAACATAGACTTAGTTTCAAAAGCAGTTTAGGAATTGCTCAAATACACAAATTAACACCCAAATGAAGATGCCTGAAAATTACAGCCTATAACAAAATATACAGACACTAAACCCTGCCATTGCCTATACAATGTAAACCAAATTGTGTGTGTGTGTAAAAGATAAAAGATTTGAACTCATACTTCTGGATCTCAAAAAACTTGTATTACAACAACAAAATGCAACTTTAACACACTGGAAAGCATGAATTGTTAACGTAGCATTGAAAAGGTAGCATTAAGCCTCTGAATACTTATGTAAGGCTAAACATTTTCAATTTAAACCTCTTTCTCAAAGATCACTGTGTCTCGTGCTATGTAATATGTCGAAGGCCCAGCTAAGTTCTCAGTCTCAGTATCCTTCCTCTGCCTATTGCTGGAGTTGCTAGATTCTCAAAGACAGGCTCAGTCTTGCCTCTAATCTTGAAACCCAATCTTAACCTTAGACAGAGGGCATTAACTCTTTGCATCTATTTTTTGTTCCAAAGTCCTGAGCCAGATCTGATACGGCCTTCAAAATGAACATTGACAAAAATTCAATTAATCCTGTTTTGAAGAGCGCTCAGACTTTACTCGAGTACAAACTAGAGTAAAGGACAGCCATCTCAGTCAATAATATGATCTAAAAGCAACATTGCAACTTCAGTTAAACACATTTCTCCAAAACAATTCAACTACTGAAAGCTGTAGTTTCACCGTTTTTCCCTATTGTTCAAAGCAAGACAACAGCAAATTTCAGTGCAATATATTCACTTTTAAGTCATTTTAAGCAAGAATATCTGTCCCACATTTGTCAGAATATTCAGGTAGGAGGTGAATGGCTGTCAGGGCTAATAACATCACAGGGTTGGTAGAGAACTAAAGGTTTTCAGCCTGCTGTCCCTCCCAAAGCTTTGCTCCCATGTCTATGACTGCTAAACACCCAGCCCCAGCCTGAACACCACCAGCAACAGGCAAAAAAGCATTCGACCAAGACAACCTATTCTCAGCAACTCTCAACCACGTCTTCTGAAATGCACCACCTTGTATTTTACCCCACTGGTTTTGTTTTTGCCCTCTGGAGGCAGACAAAAGAACAACAGTCACCTTCCACATGACTCCCCTCCCAATGAATGGACTAGGCTTATCATATGCTCCCTCAAGATTCTCTTTTCCCGAAAAAAGTCTCTCTTTTCCTGGGAAAAGTCTCTAACATGTTGAGTCCACATCTACTCACATGGCTTTTAGATCTCTCTCCATCCTTTTCTTCCGCGACCTTTGGGGCCTACTTATTCAACAATATTTCAGGTATGACCAGAATACAACCACGCAGTGTAGTTAATACCCCTTCCTGCTTCAATTTGGACATAAGGCTTAAGTTATTACAGTTTGATATTTTGCTAGTTTTTTTTTAATCAGCTTCCTCATCCTATTAATTCATGCTTCTTCCATGAAAAGTTGTTACGCTGGGCATACATTAGGAATGCACTTGACTTCATCTTAATTGACTTTAATGTTTACTGGTTGAATATTTAATTTTATTAAATTTTATTTATAAGTTTCATTATCACATTTCAGTCTACCTAGAACTTTCTGGACATTGAGTCTATCACCAAACAACCTCTCTAGCTTTCTGACATTGGTAAGTGTAACAAGCATGCTTTCCATATTGCCATCTAAGTCACTGATAAAACAATACAAGGCCAAGGAATTGTGAGAGGGATGTCTGACTGCCGGTTTAGGCCCAATTTCACAGAGATCAGGTCTAAACCAGCAGTTGGACATCCCCTGAGGGGTCCCAGATTGGAGAAGGTGCAGGTTGGGCTGAGGGACTACCTCCCCCACCAGTGCACAAATTTTGTGCACTGGGCCTCTAGTACAACTATAAGGAAGCAGGTTGGGTTTGACTTCTAGGTCATTGTTACCACTCTTGCTGACTCTCATACCTGATATACTCCTATGGACATTTTTCTTCCTATAAATCAAGACCTCAGTATTATATCTGGGTCCCTTTCCAACACGGGTCCTAAAATAATGTCTTCCTAAAACAAATTTTAAAATTGTCCCTGGATAAAAAGACATACATGTGTGTATATGTGGAGTGTGTGTGTGTTCTTCACAAAGAAATAAAGAATGTCTTTAGCTCCAGCTACATACCTCAGATATAAACCATTTTAGTTAAGAAAAGATTCTGAGACTTGACCAGAGAGCAATAAATTGAAAAAAGAAAATAAATTCACTACAGAGGCAATTGGGTCTATTCAGGTTCAGAAGGGTACAATGTTATATTTGAAATGGCCTCTCATCTTTTGTGTAGTTACCACATTATTTCTTTTAGTTCCTGAACGCATACTTTTTGGTATTTCACATGTAATTTGTGAGTATCACTAGCCAGAGGGTTAAATTTTGATCACATTAACATTTCTCTGACTCTGTCAGCCATCATTATTGACTTCTCATTCCCCTGGAACTTTTTCTAGTTCTTTTTAGAGTTTAGGAGCAAGTTTTTTCAGCTTGCTTCAGTACTTGTTAACCCAGGCACAGCAGCTAATATGGCACCTTCATCTGTGCTGAGCCCACCCTGGCCACCTCATAAAGCAAGCACCACCTTGAACAGACTCATTTCTCCTCTCTGGACAAACTGTTATATTGATCATCAAATAGAGGGTCCTTATCTCCCAATATCTCATGGTTTTGAAATCATACACTCTGTTTCCATGAATTTTTTTTTTTAGATTTCACATACAAGTGTTATTGTACAATATTTATCTTTCCCTGTCTGCCTTATTTCACTTACCATAACATAATGCCCTTAAGGTCCATCCACATGATCAAAAATGGCCAAATTTCCTTCTTTTCCGTGGCTGAATAATATTCCATTGTGTGTGTGTGTCACACATTTCTGTATCCATTTATCCGTAGACAACCACTTATTTAGATTGTTTCCATATCTTGGCAATTGCGAATAATGTGAGTGCAAATATCTCTTCAAGATCTTGATTTTGTTTCTTTTGGATATATACCCAAAATAAGGTAGTTCTATTTTTAATTTTTTGAGGAAACAGTACTGTTTTCCACAGTGACTCTACCAATTTACATTCCCACAAGGGTTTCCTTTTCTCCATATCCTCGACAACACTTTCTCTCTCTCTCTCTCTCTCTCTCTCTCTCTCTCTCTCTCTCTCTCTTATAATATTCATTCTAACAGGTGTGAGGTGATTTTATTTTATTTTATTTTATTTTATTTTATTTTATTTTATTTTATTTTATTTTTGAGAGAGAGAGAGAGAGAGAAAGAGAGAGAGAAACATTTATTGTTTGCCTCCTGTACACACCCCAACCAGAAATCAAACTCACAACCTAGGTCTGTGTACTGAGTGGAAATCAAACTGTTGACCTTCCATTGCACGGGATGACACTCCAACCAATTGGGCTACACCAGCCAGGTCTCATTATGGCTTTGATTTGCATTTCCCTGGTGATTAGTGATGTTGAGCACCTATTCATGTACCTGTTGCCTATCTGTATGTATTCTTTGGAAAAATATCTATTCAGTTTCTGTATCCACTTTTCAATCAGATTATTTGTTGTTTTTTTTGTGTTTTTTGTTTTTGTTTTTTTTTGTTTTGGTTTGTTTTGTTTGTTTGTTTGTTTGTTTTGCTATTGAGTTTCTTATATTTTTTGGATATTAATCCTAATAAATGTACCCTAGCACCTCACTGGCTCTGATTTGGTAATGTGTCAATCCTCAAACCAATCATGGTGACCTGGGCAAAGGGGAACCAGCCTGGATCTACCTTAGAGCTCAGAGTAAAGTCAAACCAGTGACAAACAACAGAGGAGGAAGCTTCTCAGACGAAATTTGGTGAAATATTCCAAGAAGCAGAGGAATGGATATTAGGTAACTAGAGAGGATGGGGACAGTGTTCCAGCAATAGGTAAGCAAAGGAAAACTGTGAAGTGAGCATGATAGAGAGAATGTTAAAAAAGGGCATGCAATAAATCTTTTATTGTTACCACACAGGAACATTTTCCATGGGAAGAGCCAGGCTAAAGTTTTTTCTGATTATTTTTTCTCTTTTTAAAGAGGCCATATTTTGTTCTTAGACCAAAGAATGTGCTTCAGAACCACAGTCTCTCGGATCACAATCATTTCTCATCCTCAATTTACTGCAATCAGACTCCTCTCAGCACTCCACAGAAATAAATGGTTTCTGACTCCCAATCAAGGCCTCTCAGAGGTCGAGAGAGGTTCAAGCACAGCAGCCACAGCCAAGGGGGAGCAAGAACAGCGGGTCGCCCCCTAAAAACCTCACCAAGTGGCAGCATCCTTCAATAAAAGTTCCCAGTAGAAGCCATGTAAAAGGAAAGCCAGTGCGTTCATTATTTTTACAATGGTGCTCAGATCATGACCAAATGATGAAAAGGGAGTCAGGATGGGGGACCTTTTAATGCAGTGATTCCTCCACTAGCTAATGAGTGGTGCAGCTCCAGACTCTTAGTTCAGATTTCTCTTCAAACTTGTACCATAGTGGAACCCATTTAACTGTGGGAGTATTTCCATCTGCCGAGGATCTGGATATACTAAAAAAGAAAAGAAAAGAGAAAAGAAAAGAAAAGAAAAGAAAAGAAAAGAAAAGAAAAGAAAAGAAAAGAAAAGAGAAAAAGAACAACACAGGTTGCAAAAATTGTGAGCCAATATATATATACTTCCACAGACACAAACATGCCTGTATTATGGAGTAATGAAACCCCTGCATTTAGTGCACCCATCTACAACCTGCTTCTCCAAGCTCTCCGGCCTTGACCTTGGTATCTAATACAACATGTTCTCTGACTTTTCTACCCTCCATAAACAAAAAATGATTGCCTTTCTATCATCTTGATCTAAAGTCATTAGAAATGAAAATGAGTTGAATCTGTGTATCACTCTAAGGATTGTTAACATTTATTCATTTGACATTGTGTATATTGTACTCAATTTAAATGCAAATTTTAAATTCAGTATTAAAAGTTACATACCTAGGGGAATACTGTTCATAATTATTAAGTATGATTTGAAGTAGTACCAAGACTTACTAATACATATATTTTCTTAGCATTTTTATTACATAGACCTTCAAAATTGTTAACTTCTTTCTGTATAATAGCACATCCTCAAAATAATACATACAAATAGAAGCACATAAAATGTAAAGTTTTTCTTATCTATGCCCAATCCAAACTGTCATATCTTTTCCTCAAAAAGAGCCATATAGATTTTTTGTGTAAGGTTCCAGAAATTTTCTGTGGATGCAATAATATATAATATGTAACTTATTTTTACATAAATGGGATCTCATTGTATTATGTTATTCTTAGGATTAAACTTAATTAAACTTGCTAAATAATTCCAAAGCAATTTTTCCTCATATTTAAATCAATAAACTCATTTTCTTTCCTGATGTCACACTCAAAGCCAAATCTATTTTTTAAGATATTTGCACCACTTTGGTCTTTTCTATGTCATATATGTCTATATTACTAGGTTGACCTTGTCTTTCATGATGTTTTGCAATGTACAAGTGAGAAGGGAATAGGATGTAGGGGGTCAATGGAGGCGGGGGAGTGGGAATATCTGTAATACTTTTAACAATAAAGATAAAAAAGACAGAATCAGCATCACTACCCTCTTTAAAAACACAACAGATATTATTTTGCCTAAAGAATATGAAAAATTTATTTAATTTCTGGTTGTTTATCAGTGGTCTTAGTTTTTGTCCTTTTATACATCTATACTTTGCTTCAACCCCTTCTCCCTCTATATTCACATCTCCATTTCTTTTGTGTAATTTTATCTTTTGTCATATTAGACGTATAGATACTTATTTTGGACAACTGAGACTTCTCTCATCATCCACATACCATACTGCTTGGAATTTCACCAATAAGGACTCACTGCTTCAGGCTAAGTATTGCCCTCTTTTTACTGTTTTCTCTTAAAACACAAATAACCTACAGAAGTGTAGCACATGAGAAGTAAAACTATAGTGAGAACATTTGTATGATTTCAGGTAAATAAAGAGCTACACCAGAAAAATTCAAAATGCAATAAGAAAGAGATACAGAGTTGGAGTTTTGCCTTATGAAGAAGAGGCATAGAAAAGGGGACATGAAGAACAAGTATTAGCTAACTCCTGCTTTTTCTTAAGGTCTACCTTGTTTTCAACTTGCTAAGATTTGTTTCAGTGAAGTTAATTGTGTCTATTTGGTGTAGGCAACATAAGGTATTTCAGTAACCATACATCCAGAGAACAGGAGATCTATGGGCGCACTCTCTCTCCTTCTCTTTCTCTCTCTTTCTTTTTTTGCAATAATTATTTATTTATTGATTGAATGCTTACTTTGTGCCAGGAACCATTCTAGATGCCAGGGATATGATAATATAACAGACAAAGATCCTTGCCTTGTGGAGCTTACATTATAAGAGGGAGAAGGCAGACAATACATGATAAACATAATGAATAAGTAAATGTTATACTGTATCCGAAGGTGATGCAATCCAAAAGAAAAAGAAAACTAGAACAAGGTTAAAAAAAAAAAAGATCAGTTTTTACTGAGGTAGAAAAGGACAGTCTGCAATTTTCAACAAGGTTGATATAGACTCATTGAGAAAATTTCTTTTTGAACAAAGAAGGTGAAGAGAATCCTGAGACCAGCAGACGAAGAGCCTTACAGACGGAGGAGAAAGCTAGTGAAAGACCATAACATGGCTTGTTCAGAGAATACTAAGGCGATCACTATATTTACAGTGAGGCAAACAAGGTTAGAGAAGTAGGAGGTAAGGTTGCGGGGAATGGGAGAGCAAATGGTGGAGGGTTCTGTAGGTACTACCTGAGTGAGATGGGAACCTATGACAGGATTTGGAGCAAAGCAGAAAAATAAAATGAACTGACTTAGGTTTAAAGGGGCCATTCTGCTTGAGAATAGACCAGAGGAGGCAAGAACAGAAGCAGGGACCATGTTAGGAGACTATTGCAATAACCCATCAGAGAGATGATGGCAGCTTGGACTAGGGTGGTAGATGTAGAGGTGATAGAATGTGCTAGGATTTTGTTTCCATTTTGAAGGCAGATCAAACAGGATTTATTGACAGGTTAGATATGGAGGTATAAAAGGAAGGGAGATATTACAATGTTTCCAAGGTGTGTGGCCTGAGCAATTGGAAGGATGATGCGGTCATCAAGTGAGACAGGAATGGCTGTGGGAGAAGCAGGATTAAGAGAACAGGAGTTTGGGGCCTGTTGCGTGTGAGATGTCTGTTAGATACAACTATTTCTGAATTTAACTGGTTGTCTGATCTGAGGAAAGCTACTTAACCTCTCCAGGCTTCATCTGTAAAATGAGAAATTGGAACTAGAAGAACTTCAAGGTCCCTTTAACACAAGCATGTCAAACTCAAAGGCTAACACGGGCCAAATAAACGAGGCATGTGGCCCTCGGGCCTCATGTTTGACATGCTCGCTCTAACATTTCTTATTTTAGTTTAAGTTTTACTTGACTAAGTTACTTTTGTGCTGATCTATGCAATTACTTGTGTGTTGTTGTTGTTATTGGGTGGGGTATCCTGTGT
The DNA here is from genome assembly GCA_004026665.1 of Murina feae. Classification (NCBI taxonomy): domain Eukaryota; kingdom Metazoa; phylum Chordata; class Mammalia; order Chiroptera; family Vespertilionidae; genus Murina; species Murina feae. Next base: position 20,479 of record PVJC01007951.1, read on the forward strand.
CCCCACCAGTTGCCAGTGGAAGTGGGCTTCTTGGTGTGCTGCTGAAATAAGAATTTCCGGATGCCCCCATGGGAGGATGAGGTAATGTACAGAGTTTTATTTATGTGGAATCAAACCCCTGAGTTTCCAAGGTCCCATCTCTATCCATCCCACCAAGAAAAAGTCCCATTTCATCTTCAGCAGACCTGGGCTTAAAGCCATTGTCCAGAGCCTCTTTCCATATTAAAGCACAGTACAGTTCAGCCCACTTAGCTTGAGTTCCCAGCTGCAGTCCATTGCACATGGGGTCTGGCTGGCTCATGGGCCATGTGGCTTCTAGGGCCCCATGGCTATGGAGAAAGTGTGGGCAAGTGCAAGGAAGCAGAAGCAAAGCAAGAGTTGTGGGAGAGAGAGAGAGAGAGAGAGAGAGAGAGAGAGAGAGAGAGAGAGAGAGAGAGAGAGAGAGAGAGAGAAAGAGAATTCTTTTGTCTCTCTTTGGGGATTATGTATCCCCAAATTTTCATGGGGCTTGCATTAGGGTCCACTCTCCTAGCCAATGGTCTTTGCTTCCAGGTTAGACTGACAGACAAGCACCTTTCCCTGTGTCACCTGACTTCACTGAGCTTGCACCAACCTTCCCCTTTCTTGGGCCCCTTCCCCCAGGAAATGGGCAGGTGGTTCTGCAGGGAATGGGCAGGTGGTTCCCTGAGGAATACAAAGTTGCAGCTTCCTGGTGAAGCTGCCCAGATGACCAAGCTTATAATGTCTGGCCTTCCCTTTGCTCCTTTCCTATTATTAATATTCATAACCAGCTACTTAACAATGGTAACATTGTCACAATTTCATTTTTGTAATTTGAAATAGGGTGGTCAAGGTAGGCCTCACTGAAAAGGTGACTTATAGATAAAGGAAACAAAGAAGCTAACCATAAAGATATCTAAGGAGTGTCCCAGGCGGAGAAAAGGACCTTGAGGTAAGAGTGGGCCTGTTCAAGCAGTAACTCAATTAGATAACGATGGGTTTAGTATAAGGCATACAGTCAATTGATAAAACCAACAAAAAGAGCAAAAAGTCCTGAGTGAAAGAAAAAAGAGACATTAACAGATTTAAAGGAAAGCTAGTGGAACATCAGATGGCTTTTAGAAAAATAACAATTTGATGGTTCAAGCATGAATGAATCAAACACATACGAATTACTTTTCCCCTTAAATTATTATGTAAAAAAAATTCAAACATTAATTTCTTGACAAATGTGTTTAGATAAGTTTTTAACCCTTTTCTCCTCTTCTAAAAAAAAACCCAAAAACCTAAATTTCAGAAATTTTTAATTGTTGTTTTTGTAAATAATCTCAAACTTAGCAATAGTGAGATAATTTGGTTTTTGAAGGAATGATGCCAATCGAATCAATGAATGGAGAACTACTAGAAAAATAATTAAAATCACAAAATAATGAACTCTTCAATTGTATGAGATCCTTTTTGATGCCGTTAGGAGTTTAAGAATTAAATAGAAGCTAGGAGATTTCCTCATAAAGCAGGTAAATCTTTTCTAGTTTGGGTATTTTCCAGGACTCTTACATTTCCTTAAATTTTGAGTAGGCCAAATATATTCTTTTTCCTGCTCTCCTAGATAGAAATCTGCGGCTCTCTAACACAAACCTGGCAAAATCCATTAATTTAGATAGAATGTGAGACCCAGCCTGGCTTCCTGGGGAGGGAATAATTGAAACGTACGTGAGCAAGTACAAAGGAGGGGATGTGCCAGGAAGAAGGAGTGTGTGGATGGCGCGTGTGGAATGCGAGTGGAAGATAGTTACAATCCAGGATGGTAGATTAGAAGTCTCAGATCATGCCCCTATGCAACAGCAACAGCAGAAAACTCGTGCAGAATGCTTACTATGTGGCAGGGAGTATATTTCACATATATGAAATAATATCTTTTATTCTGACGTGAAATTCATAGCAACTGGCCCTAGGACTTTACATTTGAAATTGCTTTCTACTACTTTCTGTCTTCTAATGTTGCGAAGTAGAATTTCACTGCCAGCCTGTTTCTTTACCCCCAGCCACCTTTACAGATAACGTATTCATTCTGTCTGGAAAGCTTGTAAGATTTTTCCTTTTATCCTTGGGTAAATAACAGAAAATACTTAGAGTGCTTACTACATGCCAGGAAGTATTCAAAGCATTTCACATATATTACCATATTTACTCCTCCCCAGCAACACTGACACTATTACATTTGCTATCCTCATTTTACAGGTGAGAAAAAAGGGAGAAGATCAATAAGGTGTTCACGTTAAAAAACATCCAGAATAGCTGGTAGGAGAAGGGAGCCCGGGAGATAAAATGTGAAAGACGTTTTAAAGTCACTGTGCTTCTCAGAGTGCAGGAAATTTGAAAAGAGATATTGTGTCATGGATGATAGAGCTACTGAGATAGTGGAACCCTGAAGTGTGCAACAGAGGAAACCAACGGAACAACATGTTCTGAGACCAATACAGGGAGAGTGCCCTGGGGTAGATCATATCACTTCTCTCCTGAAACTTACTCAGGAGGAAACAAAGTCTTGACTGAGGCTTACGTGGTCTTGCACGACTTGGGCCCCTCTGTACAGCTCTCCACTGTCAATGCTTGCATTTTTGCTTGCTCTGTTTTGGTTGCCTCGCCCTTTGAATCCCCTCCCTATGTTTGAGGAACTCACGACCCTTCCAGATCGTGTCTCCCTGCACAAGCCACACAGTTTTTCCAGCCCTACTTTTATCAAGAGTAGAAACGACATCAAATGGGAAGGGCTGAAGAACTGGCAATGTTTAACCCGGAGGAGAGGCGACTGTGGCGGGGATGGGGGGGTGAAGGAAACCATTGACGAAGACCTGGCCAAATATTTGAAGAGCGGCAAATGAAAGAAGGCTGTGTCTTAAGAGCCGAAGCTGAGGTGGAGTGTGGGGGAGGAGAAATCCAGGGAGAAAGAGCAGAGGGGAGGGTGGGCCGACTCCAACCACATTCTCCAAAATGATTGCCTTCTGCACGCTTCTTTATTTTAATTATTACATTTTTTGTGTGTTTTTATTGCAGGTGTCCCTCTTCTGCCCCTCCTTTTGCCCACCTCCATCCATCCCCTCAGCCCGTGGCCTTCACCAAACTATTGCCAGTCACCTGTATAATTCTTTAAAAATATCAACTTCCTTAAAGTATAGTTTACATACAATAAAATGCATCTATTTTAAATGTATCTTTTCATGAATTTTGACAAATGAGGACAGATGTAACTACTCTAATCAAGATACAGCACTTCTGTCACCCCCACAAAGTGCCATTTTCTCCATTCCAGTCACCCACTGCCACCCTCACACCCAGGCAACCACTAATCTGATTTTGGTTATTATATCTAGATTACCTTTGCCTTTTCTAGAATTTAATATAATCATACATTTTATGTCTGGCTTCTTTGCTCAATATGATGTTTTTGAGATTCAACCCTGTTACAGCATGTTTCAGTTATTCATTTCTGTTTACTGCTCAGTAGTAGTCTATTGAATAGATATACTAAATTAGTTTGTCCATTCATTTGTTGATGGACATTTGGCCTTTTTGTCCAAAAATTTTATTATCTTGAACCTACTATGATGACCATTTATGTATAAATGTTGTTGGGAATATCTGTTTTCATTTCTCTTCTATAAAGACTTAGGTGTGAACTTGCTAGATTAAGAGGTCAGTGGGTATTCAACTTTTAAGGAAATTGCCAAGCTCTTTAACAAAATAGGTGTGCTAGTTTATATTTCCACTAGAGGCCCGGTGCACAAAATTCATGCACAGAGTAGGGGTGGTGGTGGTGGTGGTGTCCCTCAGACCAACCTGCACCCTTTCCAATCTGGGACCCCTTGAGGGATGTCCAACTGCCTGTTTAGGCCCGATTGGACCAGTGGGATCGGGCCTAAATGGGCAGTCAGACATCCTTTTCACAATCCAGGACTACTGGCTCTCAACCTCTTGCCTGCCGATTGCCCCTAATCACTCCCCTGCCAGCCTGATCAATGCCTAACTGCTCCTGTGCTGGCCTGATTGCTCCTAACTGCCCTTCTCCTGCCAGCCTAGGCCCCCCCCCAACTGCCCTCCTCTGCAAGCCTGGTTCCCCCCAACTGTCCTCCCCTTCAGGCCTGGGTCTCCCCCAACTGTCCTCCCCTTCAGGCCTGGGTCTCCCCCAACTGTCCTCCCCTACAGGCCTGGGTCTCCCCCAACTGCCCTCCCCTGCATGCCTGGGTCTCTCCCAACTGCCCTCCTCTGCCAGCCTGGTCCCCCCCAACTGTCCTCCCCTGCAGGCCTGGGTCTCTCCCAACTGTCCTCCCCTGCAGGCCTGGTTCCCCCCAACTGTCCTCCCCTGCAGGCCTGGGTCTCTCCCAACTGTCCTCCCCTGCAGGCCTGGTTCCCCCTAACTGTCCTCCCCTGCAGGCCTGGGTCTCCCCCAACTGTCCTCCCCTGCAGGCCTGGGTTCCTCCCAACTGCCCTCCCTTGCTGGCCATCTTGTGGCAGCCATCTTTGACCACATGGGGGAAGCCATCTTGTGATGGTCAATTTGCATATTGCTCTTTCATTAGATAGGATAGCAGTCCATGAGCTTTCTAGTTGCTCCACACCCGTGGCAGCATTTTGTATTGTAAGTCTTTAAATTAGAAGTCTTCTCATAGGTGTATTATATCATCATGGTTTTAATTCGCACTTCCTTAATGTCTAATGATTTTGGATGTTGAGCATTTTTTAATGTCTTTATTTTTTATTCATATAGCTGCTTCAGTGAAGTGTCTGTTCAAGTATTTTATTCATTTTTCATGAGTTATTTATTATTTGTAACATTCTATTTTCTGGATAGAAGTCCTTTATGTTTTGCAAATATTTTATGAGAATTCATGGATTGAATTTTATTTTCTTAACAGAATTATCATTTTAAGAGAAAATATTTTTAATCTTGATGAAGTCCAGTTTAAGTTCTTACTCTGTTTGCATACTATCTAAAAAACAACAATAAACAAAACCTATATCTTACTGAAGGTGACAAAGATTTTCTTTTAGATGTCTTATTATTTTAGCTCTTACATATAGGTCTAGATCCATTTAAAGGTAAGTTTTGAATATGGTGCAAGATAGGGGGCCAAGGTTTATGTTTTTATAACTGGAAATACAATTGTTCCATTAATTGTTGAAAATACAATTATTTCATTGTTGGATTACCTTGGTATGTCTTTGGCAACAATAAATGATACTTGGGACATCTGTTATATTGTTTTGTTTTGTTTTTTAATATATTTTTTTGATTTTTTACAGAAAGGAAGGGAGAGGGGGATAGAGAGTTAGAAACATTGATCAGCTTCTTCCTGTACAACCCCTACTGGGGATGTGCCCGCAACCAAGGTACATGCCCTTGACCACCAGAATCGAATCTGGGATCCTTCAGTTCGCAGGCAATGTTCTGTCTACTGAGCCAAACCGGTTAAGGCTCTTATATTGTTAATGATAAAAAAATGGTTTTTAATCAAATGACCCTTTACATATGGGTCTATCTTTTGACTCTATGCTGTTCTATTGATCTCTATGTCTATTACACTGACACCATAATCATAAATAATGTAGCTTTACAATAAATCTTGAAACAGTTGGTGTATCTTCTCAACTTTGTTCTTCTTTTTCAAAATTCTACTTTCTATTTTAGATTTTTTGCATTTCTATATAAAATTTATAATCAGCTTGTCAATGTCTAATCAAAAGTCATCTGGAGTTTTTATCAACATTGTATTGAATCGATAGGTAAATTTTGGGGAGGTTGACATCTTAATATTGATGAAAATTATTGAACATAGTATATCTCTCCAATTATAGAAGTCTTCTTTAAATTTTCTCAACATCTTTTGCAGTTTTCAGTATACAAGTCTAGTACTTTTGTCAAAATTTTCCTTTAATGTATTATGTTTTTAATGTTGTTGTAAATGGTATTTAAAAATGTCAATTTCTAATTGATGTTAGCATTATAACAATTGATTTTTGTGTAGTGACATTGTTTCCTTTAATTTTAATTAGACTTAGTAGTGTTTTTGGATATTTCTTAACTTTTTCCATGTACATGATTAGGTTCTCTGTGAACAAATACAGTGTTAGTTCTTCCTTTGCAATCTGTATGCCTTTTATTTCCTTTCCTTACTTTATTAGGACAATGTTGAATAGAAGTGCTTTTTACCCAAGTCTTGGGAGAAAAACATTCACCATTAAATGTAATGTCAGCTATAGGGACCTTCTTCATCAAGTTGTAGAAGTGTCAATTTGTAGGGTGCTGAGAGTTTTAGTTTTTCTAATTTATAAAGAATGGATATTGAATTTTGTCAATGCATTTCCTGCATCTATTGAGATTATTACATACTTTCTTTTTCTTTTTAAGTCTTTAATAAGATTGATTTTCAAATATTAAGCCAATCTTATTACCAATTCTCTTTTAATCAAAGACAAACAATAACAAGTGTCAGGGAGGATGTGGAGAAGGTGGAACCCTCAAGCATTGTGAAGAGAACGTAAAATGGTAGTTACTTTGGAAGTTCCTAAAAAAGTTAAACATAGAGTTACCATATGACCCCTCAATTTCACTCCTACGTATATACTCAAAAGAAATGAAAATATATGTCCACATAAAAACTTATACATGAATGTTCATAGCACCATTATTCACAATAATAAAAAAAAGTTGAAACAACGTGAATGTCCATCAATGGTGAAGAGGTAATCAAAATGATATATCCGTACAGTAGAATAATACTTAGCTATAAAAAGGAAGTAAGAACTGATATATGCTACAACCTGGAGTCTCAAAGCATTATGGTAACTGGAAGAAACCAGTTACAAAAGGCCACATGCTGTATATTCTATTGATATGAAATCCTCCAAGTGAGCAAATTCATAGAGACAGAAAGCAGATTAGTAGTTTGCAGGAACAATGGCAAGAGGATTGGGCAGTGACTAACAATAGGGTATCTTTACAGGGTGATAAAAATGTTCTGGAATTAGTGGTGATGGTTACACAATCTTGTGTATATATTAAATTACTAACCACCATGGCACTATATACCTTGAATGGATGAATTTAATGGTATGTGAATTAAATCTCAAAAATAATAAAACAAAATAAACCAACTTTAAATTCCTGAGATAAACATTACTTGGATGTGGTGTGTTACCATTTTTATATGTTGCTGGATTTGATATACCAAACTTTTGTTATATATGCAGCCTTTTCTTGTAATACCTTTGGTTTTAACTGCAACATAGATTATCTTCATAAAAACAATTTTATTGGATATATATTACTTCTTCTTTACATGTTTAGTGGAATTCACCAGTGAAGCCATTTCATTCTGGAGTTTTTTTGTTTTGTTTTGTTTTGTTTAATATATTTTATTGATTTTTTACAGATAGGAAGGGAGAGGGTCAGAGAGTCAGAAACATCGATGAGAGAGAGAGAAACATCAATCAGCTGCCTCCTGCACATCCCTCACTGGGGATGTGCCTGCAACCAAGGCACATGCCCTTGACCAGAATCAAACCCGGGACCCCCCAGTCCACAGGCCGATGCTCTATCCACAGAGCCAAACCGGCCAGGGCATTCTGGAATTTCTTTGTGGGAGGTTTTGAACTACAAACTCAGTTTCTTTAATAGTTACAGATTATCTATTTCTTCTTGCATGAGTTTTGGTAGTTTATTGTTTTTCTATGAGTTTTCCCATTTTACCTAAAGTTGTCAAACTTATTGGTATGAAGTTGTTTATAACATTTCCTTATTTTTCTATTATATGAGGGATCTAAGATGCAGCTTCACTTTTCCTGTGCTGTGCCTTGGAAACATCTTACTCTAGGCAGTAATCTGGGATAATCACAGGGATAACTTGGGATAACCATAGGAACTCTTTCAGGAATCCAGTTCTATACCACCCGATGTCTAATGTCTGGAAATTGCCATTTCATGTTTTGCCTGATTTTCTAGTTGTTTATGGTGGAGAGGCATTCCTGAGGCAGTTAATCCTTCAGAGGTGGAAATGGAAATTCCCCTCTCAAAAAATTTAAAGCCATTAAATTGACATGGCAGATAAGACTGATGAAAAGACACTAGGGGAAGCTCTGTGAAAGATGGGACTGAGGTCAGTTTATGAGACATTTAGAAACTGTTGTCAAACTGAGTACCATTCACCCTCACCCACCAGTTCCCAGGCTGTCCTCCCTGTCTACTCCAAATCACTCCTGAGGCCCTTTGTGGCCTAAGGGTTTTTAATGCCCGTGGATTTGAAAGTTTGTGATATGTAAATAATATCTCAAGATTCAAAAAGATTAATGTGCTTCTCCAAGTTGGTTTATCTTCATTTTCAACTCTATAGAACTGTGCATCATATAGAACCCATGCTACTATGCACTTAGTAAAGCTACTTAATTACATTGAAATTCAAGATTCCATAGCAAGAAGCTATTAAAAATTGATCTGAACACAATGACAACAGAATCTGTAAAAATTTTTGACTTTCCCATTAGTGAATCATGTTGCCAAAGTTTTTTGGATCTCTGGTTCTACAGATATCCATTTGGGCTTCTTGATTTGGTAAAAGATAGTAAGCATTAAGCATTAATTCCCTTATCGTACAAGAAGAATTATTCTTCTGTAAGTGTAAACTAGAAAACAGCAAAAAGAGATTCCACCCGCCCCCCTCAGTTTTATGCTGATGGAAGTGTTGTGGTTTTTGCAATGTTCACAAGCTGACAAACTGGACAGTACATTTTTCACATTGTTTCAGCCCAAGTAAAAGTTTCTAAATAAATGGTTCCTGCTTGCCAAGCCTCAGTGAATAACACTGACTTTTTCCCTCAGTCCACGAAGCTTACCACATGGATTACATATATGCATTACTCATACAACACAGTCATTGGTCCATATGCCAGAGTGAAATAAGATTTTACATTTGCCTCTAGAGCACATATTTCCTGCTTTGGTTCCACATATCAGGAGACAGATTTGCAGCTTTTATGTTCTTACACAGATTCAAACACATTCACCTCAAGCAGAAGTATATGCTCCATAGGCTAGTTCTTTCGCGGTAGGAAACTCTTGTTTCTTTTCAATCTGTCACTTACAAAAAGAAAAAGTGCAACCTTGCACTGTCTGCATTGTTAAAACGTAAAACGGGTCCAAAGGAAAATGTGTTTTGGAAATCCTTCACTGATTTGTTTTTGTAGAACAGCTGGTGATGAGGCTCACTGTACTAATCACGTCCAGTTGCTGCTGGTTGAGTTGCACATTCAGGAAATTCATAATTAGGTGGTTATATCCCTTGAGTTTCCTCTGAAGCACTCCTTACACAACTCTTGATTTGTCTTTTTCCTTGTCATTCAAAACAGCCAAAAGGATGGGGGGGAGGGGGGAGGGGAGAGAGAGAGAGGGAGGGAGAGAGAGAGAGAGACTAGAGAAAAAGGAAAATTGAAATGAAATTTAAAATAGTGATGCTTCTAAAATAAGCCAAATTGTCCTATGACTGTTGGCCCTCTCTTAAATAGAAAAAAATAGTCACAAGAGGATGTGTGTGTGTGTGTGTGTGTGTGTACTTCTCAAAAACATCGAAAAGGGGTTAAAAACTTTTAAAAAGTATGTTCTCCTTAAAAATTGTGCTCTGGAAGGTTCACCTGCTTATGTTTTGATTTTCAAGTGTGTGGATTTAAGATAAACTACCATTATCTGGATTTCAAGGGTTAAATTTTAACATTTCATGTAACTTGTATGCATTTCCTTACTCTCTCTGTTTCCCTCTCCTCCCCTGACTTGAGGTTATTTGATAATTAATACAAGGCTGGAATTTGTAGCTTGACTGTTCGTCAGTCCCTTGTTGATTATTAGCAAGTTTCTCAGTTCTCTGTATGGGAAGATCTGGCTTCTAATGTATACTTCAGGACAGCAGGGTTTCTTGGTCTCTTTAATTCTTTTAATAGGCAGCTTTAGTGAAAATAAGGAAAGAGAAAATGCCCCAAGAGTTGAATTGTGGTGAGGAATGTGTATAATTATTTTCCTAATAATCCTACACTACTGATTGTTAGTTCACAGATCTAACAGAAAGGGCCATATACTACTTAAGCAAAATTAAAGCCGCATAGAATTCCTCAAAAAGTTAAACGCAGGATTCCCACATGACCCAGCAACTCATTTCTAGATGCCGGAAAATATTGAAAACAGGTACTCGAACCAATTCTTGTACACAAATTTTTCAGAGCACCACTATTTTCAATAGCCCAAAGGAAGAAGTAATCCAAAGTCCCCCAATGGATGAATGGATAAACAAATTGTGACATATACATACAATAGGATGTTATTCAGCCATGAAAATGAATGAAATACTGAAACATGCTCCAACATAGATGAATCTTAAAAAACATGCTAAGTGAAAGAAACCAGACACAAAAGTCACATATTGTGTGATTCTATTTAAGTGAAGTATCCAGAAGTGGTATGTTTGTGAGACAGAAAGCAGATTTTTGCCAAGGGCTGAGGAAGGGGAGAACAGGGAATACCTGCTGAATGGATACAGGGTTTTATTTTGAGGTGACAAAAATGTTTGGAACTAGATGGAAGTAAACATTGTGAATGTACTTGATGCCACCAAACTATTCAATTTAAAATAATATGATATTATTTGAATATCACTTCAATAAAAAAATTTCAACTTAAAAACAATAACAATAAAACCGTAAAAGCCCAGTACGTCTTAGAGGCTATGGAACTTAATGTTCTTAACAGAACTCTAGGTAGGACCACAATCTAGCAAAACAACCTAGGTATGCTTTATTTTTTCCAAAAGCTAACTTAAGAAGGTAATTCACATGTTAAAGACAAGACTTGTAAACATGTCAATGACCATTTTCGTATGTTTTCCTCTAAAAATAGTTCCTCACATAATTATTTCTTAATTATTAAGTGACACCTCCTCATACCAAGTAGAAACTGCTCCTTTTCCAGGAACCCTGACTTCCTGCCTTAATTTTACTAAGTGCAAATTTGTAACTGAGCAATTCTAAGGTATTCTTTTCTTAAGGAAGAAGAGTGCTTAGAAGCAGAAAGAAAAGGGTAATTGCATTTCAGATTAAATTATTTGTTTATTTTTTCAAGAAATATGCCAGCAAAATGGTAGAAAAATAAGAAAATACACATGAGCAAAAGAATAACATGGATGAAGGTAGGCATGAGAGATTGCCTTCGGCTCATCTGACTGTGCATGTCCTTCCTGGCCCTTGGAGGGGCTGGACAAGTAGACTGAGTCATCCCTTTCCTGAGGGGAGCATGACAAGATGGGGCACAGACAGACTTCCTCCAACTGTCCGAACAGGGCACTGACAGGCTGCCAAATGTCACCATGTGGGTCCTCAGGGCAGAGACTTCCAGGCAGACCACCATTCATGACCTGTCAATGCTTGACACATCCCAGCAGCTGGAGCTCAGCCCTGATGAGCAGATCACTCAAGACTAAGCAGCCAGCGAGAGGAAGAACAAGCTGAACCTTCAGAACACGCTCCCTAGGATTTCAAATTGCTGCAGGACAGAGAACAAAGCTTAACACTGGACACAAAAGAACGTGGAAGTACCCAAGGAGTTACAAGAGCGACACAACAGAGACATTATGGACTTTTAAAAAAAGATAAAATAAAAACATAATTTTAAAATTCACTAGTGAAGAAAATGGTTATTGTTGAAATCCAATTAGTAGCTTGGATACTGGATGCAAGAAATATTGCGAAACTCAGAAAAGAAGAAAAAAGTAAGTTGTGAGTAGAGAGATGGGAGAGAGAGTTAAGAAAACTGAACATGAGAATAACTGAAGCTCCAGAAGGAGAAATGATGCATAGGAAGAAGAGATGTTTAAATAAAAAGAATGACTCAGTGGTTGAGCTTCGACCTATGAACTAGGAGGTCACAGTTCAATTCCTGGTTAAGGCACATGCCCGGGTTGTGTGCTTGATCACCTGTAGGGCATGTAGGAGGTGGCCAATCAATGATTTTCTCTCATCATTGATGTTTCTCTCTCTCTTCCTCTCTGAAATAAAAAAAATATATATTAAAAAAACAATTAAAACACAATAAAGCATACAAGCAAAAATAGACTTTGCTGGATTACAGAAAGAATATAAAGTTTCAGGCAGAAATGATGAGAAAGGATATATATATAGATACAGATATATTTATATAGATATTCATTTTTATCGTACATATATGTATGTATGTGTCTATCATCTATCTACCTGTGAGTATACAAATATATATGGCTAGACATATCCTGGTAAAATAATTAAAAGTGGAATACATTTTTTACTTAAAAATATATTTCACCTGTTAGAGTACAAGAAATATGTTTGCAGATGTGTGAGAATTCAGAGAAGTCACACATCTCATTATTTACCTGGAAAAAAACACTAAAAAAAAAAGCCTTATTAATAAAATACTAAAAAACAAACAACAAAACAGCTGTGAAGAGAAAGCCATCGTGAGCAAATGACCTTGTAATGCTTGAATTAAAAATAAGTGGGCAGTGATAGACTGGGAATGTGTAATGTAAGTACTAAATGAAGAACATACAAATAGAAAAGTATACCAAAAAGTAAACTTCTAAGAATAATCTGGAATTTAAAAAACTAAACCAACTCAGCAAAACTAAAGAATCATGGCGAGGAAGGCATGAGAAGGAAGGAAGCAAAAATATTTTGAAGGCTTCATCACCTTGGAGGAGAACAAGGGAGAAGTTGTAACAGAGTCTTTTTCAAGCTGTTTATCATGGGTAGAGAGGGACAATGGAGCAATAGTACACAATTGGGAGATATTTGATGTCTTCTTTTCATAGAATACTAGGAGAAATATCTGTTCGATTATATAGGAGAGCTGTGAAAGGGCAGGTAACAGTTATAAAATGTAAAAAAGAGTAAAATCTCAAAGCAAGTGTGGTGATATTAACATCACAGATATTGAAGCTTCAAATTTCTAAACAGAAAAAAAGGAACACTGTCCATATTTATAAAAGGCTAATATGCAAAGTGTTTCCTCGGGCATTTGACTGGGAGAACAGTTTGATTGCTCGATATGACGTGTGCTGACCACCAGGGGGCGTCACGGAACATGGTGGGTGACCAGTGGCTGCAGTGCATGGGTGGTGAAGGTAGGAGGAGGTGAGGAGGGGGGGGGGGGGGGGGGGGGGGGGGGGGGGGGGGGGGGGGGGGGGGGGGGGGGGGGGGGGGGGGGGGGGGGGGGGGGGGGGGGGGGGTGTAGGGTGTAGGGAACTTGATCAGCCCTTATTGCTGGCCAGGCCTAGGGACCCTTCCAGTGCACAAATTTCACGCACTGGGCCTCTAGTGGAATTAAAAAAATGCATAATTTATGAAGAAAATATGACATGACTATATTTATATGCATGAAACAACATAGCAGCTGAGAAATTAAGAAATTAATAGACATGCAACTGTTAAATAAAATATTATAGTAAAAGACTTGAACATCAAAATTGGACAGTTCTGATATATAGACAAATAAAGATAGGTACATAGACAAAGACATAGAGAAATTAAATAATACAATCATAAAGTTTGTTTTATATGGACACAGTCATCCTTGTTATTTGTGGATTTCATATTTGTGAGTTGTCACTCAATAAAATGTAATTGTAACCCCCAGGTCAATACTAGCAGCACTTTTGCAGTCATTCAGAGACATGTCAAACAGTGAAAAATGTGTGTTACTGCCCTGGCCAGTGTGACTCAGTGGTTAGAGTGTCAGCCCTGAGTACTTAATGGTAATGGGTTTGATTCCCAATCAAGGGCATGTATGTGGGTTTTAGGTTCAATCTCCAGTCTGGTTGGGGCGTGTGTGGGAGGCAACCATCCATCTGTCTCTCTCACATCCATGTTTTGCTCCAATACCAGCTGAGGTAAAAAACAAGGTGACACTTCCCCTTCTTCTTTTAACACTCATACTATAAACAAGCATATTTTTTCAGTCTTAGTGCCATATTTTTCACATTTGTCTTTTTTGTTGGCAATTTCTTTTTATTTTTTTTAAATATATTTTCATTGATTTCAGAAAGGAATGGAGAGGGCAGAGAGACTGAAACATCAATGATGAGAGTCATTGATCAGCTACCCCCTGCACAACCCACACTGGGGACTGAGTCGGCAACCAGGGCATGTGCCCTGACCAGGAGTCAAATCCTGCCCTCCTGATCCATAGGTAGATGCTCAACCACTGAGCTACATTGGCTGGGTGGTAATTTCTTTTTTTAAAATGACTCTCAAGCACAGAGCTAAAGTGTTGTCTGCCCTAGCTGGTTTTGCTCAGTGGATAGAGCCTGCGGACTAAAGAATCCTGGGTTTGATTCTTGTCAAGGGCATATACCTCCCCACCTGGGCCCTGGCCAGAGAGCTTGCAGGAGGCAACCAATCGATGTGTTTCTCTCACATTGGTGTTTCTCTCTGTTTCCCTCTCTCTTCCACTCTCTCTGAAAATCAATGGAAAAAATATCTTCGGGTGGGGACTAAAAAAAATGTCTAACATTCCTAAATGCAAGAAGGCTGTGTTTGAAAAAAAAAACCGCCTTGGCCAGTGCGGCTGTTAGTTGGGCGTCTTCCTGTGCACCAAATGTGTACAGGTTTGATCCCTGTCAGGACACATGTCCAGGTTGCAGGTTTGATCCCTGATCCTTGGTAAGGGGCATGCAGGAGGCAGCCAGTTGATATTTTGTTCTCACATTGATGTTCCTCTCTCTCCTTCTCCCTTCCTCTCTCTATAAAAATCAATAAAAATATTTTTTAAAAAGAGACTTTGGAGACAATATACATGGTAGATACACTTGACTCAGCATGAGTTGTACTGTTGGCTGTGGATTTGTCAGTGAGTCATCACTATAAGTAAAGTGTCTTTAAACAGAAATACACATAAAGGAAAGTTATGTATTGACTGGTTGATGAAAGTGTTGTGGCCAGAGGCTCATAGGAACGAACCCTGATTTTCCACTGGGAGCGATGGCTCAGTGTTCACAGTGACTTTATAGGCCATAACTACAGTGTATAATGAAAATCAGCTGTAGAAAACTTTAAGTTCCTCAATACATAATATACATGTCTAAATATTTCATGGAAGATTTCTAAAAAGAACCTATGTGTTTTCCTTAAAGAACACTATGATTTTCCTATCAAAATCTAATTAACTTAGACATAAATGAAAAAGATACAAAAACTTAACCGCATTGGAATCAAGAAATACATAGCTTGATTATCCCCTGAATTCAAAGAAATATTAAAAACTGTCAAAAAATCAGGGCCCTGACCGGTTTGGCTCAGCGGATAGAGCATTGGCCTGCGGACTGAAAGGTCCCAAGTTCGATTCCGGTCAAGGACATGTACCTTGGTTGTGGGCACATCCCCAGTAGGGGGTGTGCAGGAGGCAGCTGATCAATGTTTCTCTCTCATCGATGTTTCTAACTCTCTATCACTCTCCCTTCCTCTCTGTAAAAAAATCAATAAAATATACTTTTTAAAAAAGCAATGAAAAATTATAAATTATCCAGAAAGCAATGAAAATAATATTTCTTATTAAAGCTTATGGTACGTGGTAAAACTATATTCATAGAAAAACTTGTAACCTCATTTATTATTAAAAAATAAAGATGTCAAAATATAGAAACTTTATAATAATTTATAAAAATTTAAAAAAGAAGAAAAATAAATTAGGGAGGAGGAATTTAGAAAGATAAAACCTGAAATTAAAGAAATAGGAACAATGCCCTCGCTGGGTTTTCTCAGTGGTTTGGGCATTGGCCCATGGACTGACGGGTTGCAGGTTCAATTCCAGTCAAAGGCTTATATGTCAGTGGAAGGCTTGACCTCCAGCCCCTGCTGGGGCACATGCAGAAGGCAACCAATTGATGTGTCTCTCTCACATTGATGTTTCTCTGTCTCTGTCTCTCCCCCTGTCTACTACTCTCTCTAAAACTCAATGGAAAAAATATCCTTGGGTGAGGATTAACCAAAATAAATAAAGTAAGAAAGAAAAAAAGAAACAAAAGTAGTATAAAGAATAAAGAGCTCAAAATCAGGTTATTTGAATGACATATAAAAGAAGGAACCATTTTTATTTGAAATTAAGAAACACAGGGAGAGCAAAACATATTCAAGATTGTGAATGAGAAAAAGCACATTAAGACAAATACCAAAGTAAAAAAGAAAATGTTATGTGCAACTCTATAATAAACTAGGAGCCCGGTGCACGAAATTCGTGCACAGGGGCGGGGGAGTCCCTCAGCCTAGCCTGCCCCCTCTCACAGTCTGGAACCCCTCAGTGGATGTCCTATGATGGCCCCAGTCTGCCAGGCGCCTTTTGTGTGTGTGTGTGTGTGTGTGTGTGTGTGTGTGTGTGTGTGTCACCACTGGGGACCTGCCCCCAGCCGCATCTGAGGCTCGGAGCAGTCCTCCTGTGTGTGTCTACCTGCCGGGGGCCTGCCCCGAGGCTTGGAGCAGGCACCCCCTCTATGTTGATCTCTCAGACTCTTGCCCTCCCCTGCATGCTGTTCTTTTTTTTGAGCTGTGGCCAGGGCTGGGTGCTGCCTGCCTCCCAAGCGTGCCTACTGCCCATCTTCCTCCAGCCACCAGGAAGCAGGGAAAACCCTGCCTCATGGTCAGGCCAGCCTTTTCCTGCTCCCTGATCCTCGGAATGGACCTGGGGAGCTGCCAAGCAGGCCCCCAGCCCTCAAGAGCTTGCTTTCCCGCTCCCCAGTGCCCCCCAAAGGGCCTGGGGAGCCGCCAAGCAGGCCACCGACTCTTTCCCACTCACCAGTCCCCTGCTGCCTTCCTTTCCCACTCCCCGGTGCTGCCAAGGAGTCTGGGGAGCCGCCAAGCAGGCCGTCAACCCTGCCGCCTCTTTCCCATTCACCAGTCCTGGGTCCTGCGCTGTTCTGCCCTGCAGCCGCTCTGTGCACTCGGGAGGTCCCTCAGCCCGGCTTGTGCCCTCTCACAGTCTGGGACCCCTCTGGGGATGTCCACCTGCTGGTGTGCCTGACCAGCCTGGGTGACGGGCTGATGGCTGTCTCCAGGCTGGCCAAGCCCCCCAGGAATGTCCCTCACCCCATTGGGTTGTGGCCAGCGAGGGTGAAGGCTGATTGGCGCTTTCAGGCTTTAAGGCTGCCCACAGCTCCCATTGACCCAATGTCCCAGCAAGGCTGGCTGGACACAGGTTCTGGGGTTTGTTTATCTTCTATAATTGATGCTGTTCCTTTAAGGCGAGGCCTCCTACTAACGAAGCCTCCTCTCTGCTTCACCTTGCCATCTATAATGAGACAATGTTACTTAGTGCTCAGGCCAGGCCTGCTGTTTCCTTCAGCTCCCGAGGATTCTATGATTGTTATTTTGTTACAAACATGTGTTTTGCTTGAGCGAGGATAAGGGAGTGGGCCCGCAGTTTCACTTTTACTCCTGCTGCAATGGAAGCTGCCATTTACTCAGGTCCGTGAGTGGCGGCCTCTATGTTGGCTGGGCTAATTTTCATACAGTCGCTCTGATTGGCTGGTGGGCGTGGCTTACTCTGTCCCAGAGAGACGGTTAATTTAAATATTACTTTTTATTAGTTAAGATTTTAAAACTAAACAATATGACATACCCTAAGTAAAGACAGAACACTCGAATAAATCAATTACTATAGAAGAGTTTTTTGTTTTTGCCTTTATTTGTTTAATCCTTTATTTCTTTTTTATTTTTTCCTTTTTTATTGAATTTATTGGGATGACACTGATAGAGCAAAAAAGAAAAAAACCTCATGGACACAGACAACAATGTGGTGATTGTGGGAGAGGGGGAGGAGAGGGGTAGAGGGAGACGGAGAAGGATATAGAGGGGATAAATGGTGATGGACAAAGACTTGACTTGGGGTGGAGATCACACGATGCAGTGTACAGATGATGTGTTGTAGAATTTTGCACCTGAAACCTATAGAAAAAATTATTCTAGTGATTTAAGATCTAGCGTTTAAAAAGGCAATGAAATGAAATGTTTTCATATCTGAATTCTAGCAAAACTTTAAAATAAATATTTACAGGATTATCTAAACTGTTCCAGATCTTAGAAAAAAATAGAAAACACCCCAATTCATTTGATGAAGCCAGGAGATTTTTAATATCAAACCTCAATAAAAAGAGTGTCATATGATAATTCATTTGATGAGGTAGATTTATTCCAAAATATGATCACTCTCCACATAATTTCTAGTCTTTTTCATTTGAAATCTGTCAAGTTCACAGAACACAATAAAAACCAGTACAAAGTATTCCTATGTACTCTTCATCCAGAGATACTATTCAAGTTTGGCCAACTCCCAATAACTGCAGAAAAAGGATCCATGCAGGATCACGTGCTGCACCTCGCTTTGTCTCCACTCTCTTTTGATAGGGACCAGGTCTCCAGCCCTTTCTTGTCTCTCATAAGCTTAACATTTCAAAAGACCAGAAGCCAGTTATTTTGTGGACTCTCCCCCTCTTAGGGTTTGTCTGATGTGTCTTCACAAATACTTGAAAATTGTGCACCTTTGGCAGTGATCACACCAAGTGGTATGTGATGTTGCAGCCCTTGAGACGTCACTTGGTGTTGCTTTGGTCCATGCTTGGTAGGTTGCTCATGAAAGTAAGCTGGCATTGCAAGGGTTTCTCCACTACAAACTTTCTCTTTGTAATTAATAAGTACTTTTGTGGGATGATACTAGTAAATATGCTGTTCCATGGCCAACTTTCACTCCTAGTTTCTCGCAATGCTTTTGCCTAAATTGTTTATTGCCATGATGGTTATTAAATGGAAAATTTCCAATTCCATAATTTCTTCCACATTTCTGCTATAGGGAAGAAAATTCTTAGGTATGACTGCCTGAGAAAAACAAGTTGCAGAAGTGAGTTGGAGGGTGGGAGAAATGAATGAAGGTGGTCAGAAAGTATGAACTTCCATTTGTTAAATAAACTAGGGGCCCGGTGCAGAAAAATTTGTGCACTTGGGGGATCCCTCAGCCCAGCCTGTGCCCTCTCGCAGTCTGGAACCCCTCAGGGGATGTCCACCTGCTGGCGTGCCTGGCCAGCCTGGGTGAGGGGCTGATGGCTGTTTGCAGGCTGACCAAGCCCCCCAGTGTGGACCCTCACCACATTGGGGTATGGCAAGCCTGGGTGATGGGCTGAGGGCCGTTTTCAGGCTGCACATAGTCCCTTCAGGTTTTGGGTTCCTACTAGGGTGCCTGGGTGAGGATCTGAGGGCTGTTTTCAGGCTGCCCACAGTCCCTTCAGGGTTCAAGTCCCTACTGGGGTACCTGGCCAACCTGGGTGAGGGGCTGAGGGCTGTTTTCAGGCTATCAGGCTGCCTACAGCTCCCATTGACCCAATGTCCCAGTGAGGCTGACTGGAATCAGGTTTCTGGAGTTTATTTATCTTCTGTAATTGAAACACTGTTGCTTTGAGCCAAGGCCTAGGCAGATAATAAAGCCTCCTGTTTGTTTCAGCTCCATGGCTTCTATAATTGAAACATTGTTACCGTGAGCAGAGGCTCAGCCAGCCTAGGCAGGCAATTGCAATGGAAGCCTGCTGTTTACTCTAGCTCCATGGCTGTCGGCCGCCATCTTGGCTGGGTTAATTTGCATACAGCCACTCTGATTGGTTAGTGGGCGTGGCTTGGCTGATGGGTGTGGCTTGGATGGTGAGCGTGGCTTGGGTGTGGCTTGGGTAATATGGTTAATTTGCATATTACTCTTTTATTAGATTAGATAAGACCTGGGGATGTAATGTATAACATGGTGACTATAGTTATAATGCTGTATTGCATATTTGAAAGTTGATAAGCGAGTAGACCTTAATATTTCTCATCACAAGAAAAAAATTGTTTTGTAACTATGTCTGATGACATTAACTAGATTTATTGTGGTGATCGTTTTGAAGTATATACAAATATTGCATCATTATTTTGTATACCTGAAACTAGTATAATGTTATATGTCAATTATCTTCTTAACTAATAAAAGCGTAATATTAAAATTAACTGTTTCTTTGGGACGGCCTAAGCTACGCCCACCAGCCAATCAGAGTGACTGTATGCAAATTAGCCTAGCCAAGATGGCGGAGGCCACAGCTCCGATGTGCAGCTTCTCTGGAACTGCTGCCTCCACCATCTTGAAAGCCTCCATCCTGGGAAGGTATCTGGCGCCCTGGGCCGGCTGATGCCTTCCCAGGAGGAAGCCTCCAGGGCGGGGACCAGCTGGTCGGACCCCGCAGCCCCCTCCTGAGCGGCCGATGGGGTGGCCAGCGCCACCTGATCGTCCTCCAAGGTGGAGAAGCCTTGTGGTGAGCGAGGAACCAGCCGGCGGGACCCCGCAGCCCCCTCCTGGGAGGCCAATCGAGTGTCTAGTGCCACCCGATGGGCCTCCCAGGCGGAGAAGCCTGGGGGGTGGGGGGACGGGACCAGCCGGGGAACTCCAAGGCCCACTCCTTGGAAGCCTATGGCAGGCTCACCAGCAGGTGGACATCCCCAGAGGGGTCCCAAACTGTGAGAGGGCACAGGCCGGGCTGAGGAAACAGCCCCCCACCACCCCAGTGCACAAATTTTTGTGCACTGGGCCCCTAGTACTTCAATAAAAAAGAAAAGTAAATTGCAGAAGTGTGTGTAAATTTTTAAATTATTTTTAAATATATATGTGAATAAAGTGTGTGTACTGCATCTTTCCATTTAAAAAGTACCATTTCTCATTATAATTAACTAGGGGCCCGGTGCACAAAAATTTGTGCACTGGAGGGTGGGGTCCCTCATCTGGGCCTGTGTCCTCTCGCAGTCTGGGACTCCTCAGGGGATGTCCACCTGCTGGCTTGCCTGGCAAGCCTGGGTGAGGGGTTGATGGCTGTTTGTAGGCTGGCCAAGCCCCTCAGTGGGGACCCTCACCCCATGGGGGTGTGGCCAGCCTGGGTAAGGGGCTGAGGGCCATTTTCAGGCTGGCCACAGCCCCCTCAGGGTTCAGGTTCCTACTGGGGTGCCTGGCCAGCCTGGGTGAGGGGCTGAGGGCTGGTTTCAGGCTGCCCACAGCTCCCATTGACCCAAGGTCCCAGCAAGGCTGGCAGAAAGCAGGTTTCTGGGGTTTATTTATCTTCTGTAATTGAAACTTTGTTGCCTTGAGCAGAGGCCACAGCCAGCCTAGGCAGGCAGTTTCCTCCATCGCTGGCCTCCTGTTTGCTCTAGCTCTGTGGCTTCCAGCCGCCATCTTGGATGGGTTAATTTGCATACCATCGCTCTGACTGGCTGGTGGGCATGGCTTGGCTGGTGGATGTGGCTTAGGTGTCTCAGAGTGAAGGTTAATTTGCATATTACTCTTTTATTAGATTAGACAAATACTATGTGAGATGCTCCCTTGAACCCAATATCCTGTTCCCCAGTTACCTTTCATGCAGTGGATTTTGCAGCCTTGCCTAAATGAATTATTACATTGGGAGGTGACAAATTAACCTTTTTTTATTATTTAAAATAAACTTTATTGAAGTACATCAAATAATTTTTAAAACCCTGTTTTTGTTCCATAGCAGGTTTTGAAGGCTGAATGATCTATAATAGTGGCTTTCTTTCTCTCTAACTTGGCCTGTGTGGAGCCGAAATAAATAGGCTTCCTTCATGCTTGCTCATTGCCTCCATGACCAAATGGGATACAGCCGAAATTCTGTTTTCTCTCTTTGACACAGGAAAAAAAAATTATAACACATTAGCCAATGAGACAGGTAAAATATACTTTAGATTTGGCATCTGCATCAGCAGTATTGATGAGCAAAACTTACCAGACTAAAGTTTTTTAAAATCTAGTCTCTATTTTTCTACAGTTAGCTGTTGCTTTTTGAAGTTTCTGCCAAAGGCTTGTAGAGTGATATTATTCACAAGTAGTACTTTTCTGAGTATGACATTCAAAATCTGTCTCTAGAAAATAAGCTAGGAAATTTCACAATACTGCATTTTTTACTGTCTGGTTTTTGATGATAAATACTTAGATTCTTTGAAAATAAAGTAGAACCTTTTTAGTACAAGATGAGCACCATGTAAACTTATTCCAGTTCAAATTGCAGCATCTAAAATCATTTGTCAAGAGAATCACCATGTCCATGGAAAAGCTTTAAAGTTTGCTCAAATGGTAGAGCTTATGTTTTATTGCTCTGATAAAAACTTAACTGAAAAAAATCAAGGAAACTTTTTGCATGGGGTTAAGAGAATAAGAAGCTAAATTCCTTGCTATTAAATTTCTGAGTTGCTCTCTAAGCAATATGGCAACTCTTACCATGATCTAGACTCCTCAGTGTGTTATCAATGAAAACATAGACTTAAAAAGTAAATTTTTAATTTACTTTAACTTAAAGAATTAAAAGAAAAGTTCATACAATTTAATCTATTTAGAAGCATTAAGAGAATCTCACTGAGGGATTAGATGAATAACTATTTTAACACCATGGAAAAAAATATTTGATTTTTTTTTTTTCCACTTTGACCTGAACGGACTTTTGGGTCATAGAGTTATATCAGATGTTGTAGTAGGTAAAATGAAGAACTCAGCTTTGGAAGTTTAAAATCTAGTCCCAACTCAATCTCCCTAGGCCATGGTTTGCTGGATTGTAAAACAAACAAACAAACAAACAAAAAACAGCTGAATCAGAAGGAAAGATCATTATCTCTTCAAATGTAAAATTCTATACTATTAGGTCAGTGATGCTTGTTTATTTACAAACATGGTACCATGTAATTCATTCATTGAAAAAATATGCATGGAGCACATAACATCCGCAGGTATTCTAGGCACTGAGAACACATTGGATATCTCCTCAAATATGGGAGAAATACAGATATATATCCAGTTAATATAACAGGTATTTACTACATCTTGACTCATAAGATATGCTTCACTCATTCAGTAAATTACACTCTTTTCTGATCATTCTACTGAAGCTACTCTTGTCATTAACGACTTTTATGTTGCCAAATCTTATTAATCCAGTTTCATCAACGTGATCTGCTCATAGTATTTGACCCAGCTGACGAAGCCTTCTTGAAGCATTTGACCCTCTAGGTTACCAGGATACCATTCCACATTTCTGCTACCAATAAGGGCTATTTCTTTCCCATTTTCTTTGCTGATTCTTTCCATTTCCCCTGATTTCTAAATGTTGAAGGGCTCCAATATCCACTGTTGGCTCTTTTTTATTCTCTCTTTACACTTATTCCCTGGGTGATTTTTTATCTAGTCCTAAAGCTTTAATTACCCCTGGCAACTCCCAAATTCCTATCCCCAGCTCCACTTTTCCCTGAGCTCCAGAATCAGTGCCTATTTGATAACTCTACTTGGGATAAAATCCAGATGTGATTCTCTCCCTTGCTCACTCCAAGACTCTGAGATATACATGAGATTTACTGGGGAGAATATGTGGACCAACATCTGTGATGGATGTGGATATAGGAAGCAGCATGGAAAAGTGGTCTCCTCTGATCCTACAGGGAGTTCTGGGGGCGGACTTGTTCCAGTTGAGGCAAGAGAGATCTGTACCCTGGTGAACCAGTATTAGATGCAGACTGACCCCAGAGAGGGCATAACATTGGACAAGGCAACTTCCTCCTACCAAGAGCAGGTCCTAGAGAGGACTTGGTTGTGAGCCCTCAGCAGCTAGCATTCGTGGCAGGGGAGGGAATGAGTGCCTCATCCTGAAGGGGGACCTGGATGGCACAGCTTCTGCTATAACCACTCCATAGCTGGTTGCATCTCATACTTACCACTTTCCAACCTTATGCAGTTTTTTTCCTTCAAAGTATATCCTGTGTGTTTTACTTATTTGTCTGCTTATTATTCCCTACTAGAATAAAACACCGTGACAGCAGAAACTTTTTTTCTTCTTTCTTCTTTAAGAAGTAGGGTCTAGAACATAGTAGATGCTCAATACAGATTAGTCAATGAGTAAATAAATGAGTCACATGCTTACTGTATGCCAGAAACTATGTTATATTCTATATACAGAAGAGATCAAGACAGACTCACTCTCTACCCTCATAGAGCTTATAATCTAGTAAAAATCATGCACATAACAAATTGTATATGTATATATTATATTTTTTAAAGTGTTACCACAGGCAAACTTTGTTATCTAGTATTTTTCTAACCTATCTAGATTCAGCACATCTGATAGTCCACCGTACAAAGTTTTTTACTGAATGACAATGTCAGAGGACTTTAAAAACAGTGGAAACTTTGAGAGTAATTTATTGTTCCTGCTAATTTTTAGAAATAAAAGTTAGATCACTGGAACACATAATTTTTGCCCAGTTTAGGAGGACAAAATAAGGGAGAGACAAACTCAGAGCATAATGAACATTCAATGGATATTTATTAACCAACATCCTGTTTTCTAAAATGATGGACAGCAAGGCTATAATTGTATCTAGTAAAAATAGGTAAGGGAAAATGTTTTGTAATGAGTGGATAATTTTTAGCCCCTTCATACATGCGAATGTAACTTTTCCATTACTTTTGCTTAAGTGACAGCTAAAAATGTAATGAGGACTTCAGCTTTTATGTTATTGTTGTGAGATTACAGGTTCACCTTTTAAAAGCAGCCTATCTCCCTAAAAGCTATGTTTTCTGCTTTCTACAGCATATTTGTTGTCCATTCACAACCAACTAAATATTTTTGCTGTTTGGACTTTCAGTGAGATGAATGCCGTTCCCCACTCTATTTGAAATGTGAAAACCTGTCAGCCTGTGTTTTCTATGTGGTAGTGAACATGACAACCGACATGTCAATTCTTGGTTTGTCATAATGTACTTGGAATTTCTAAAATAACTTGAATGGGAAATCATAAATTGCTCTATATTTATGAATTTGCTGGTCTCTTTGCTTCCTTGTACATTACTGTTGCAATGCATGGTATGTAAGCTGGGTCTGAGTGAGTTTATGTACCTCTCTTCTGTGTGGTATTCATCCTAGATGCAATGGAAGTCTTGAGAAGATTCTAGCCCATAAAAATTTCTACCTTAATCATGAAAAAAAAGCCAGAGTTTTTTAATGCTCATGGGGCAACAAAATGATTGGATCCCACTATTCTTTATTTGAGATAGTTTAATGAGGTCTTCTCTAAAAATATATTTTTGATTTTTTAGAAATTATATTTTTATTGATTTCAGAGAAGAAGGGAGAGGGAGAGAGAGATTGAAACATCAATGATGAAAAAGAATCATTGCCTCCTGCAATACCCCCCTGAGGGAGATTGAGCTCACAACCTGGGCATGTGCCCTTGACTGGAATTGAACCTGGAACCTTTCAGTCTACAGGCTGATATTCTAGCCACTGAGCCAAATATCTGTGGAAAATTTTAAATTTTTATGAATATATCTTAACTGTCAATTTAACATTAATTTACTGAGTTATCACTTCTATTCCTAGATATTTTTTATTAAAAAAAAATAGATGACTACCAGCCCTGGTATTGTAGTGTATAGATCCATTTTTTTCCCCTAAATTTTTATTTACTGATTTGAGAGAGAGAGATTTGTTGTTCCACTTACTTATGACTTTATTGGGTGATTCTTATATGTGCCCTGACTGACAATCAAACCTGCGACCTTGGTGTATTGGCACAATGCTCGAACCAACTGAGCCACCCAGCCAGGGCCAGATCCAGTTTAATTACATCATTGCTTTAATAACTGACTAATAGTTAGATAGCAAAGTCCTTACAGCTGATTTTTCAGAGAACAATAAATGTTATGAATATTTAAATATTGTAAAAATAGTTAGAAATATTAGGACTCCACAAATTACTTTTATTGATAATTAATCCTCCTCTTACAAGGATTGGTGATGATACTTAAGTATCTCTAAGGACAAAAGGGCAGCTACAGTTCCTCAATTTTAGAGCCAACAAAATCTGATAAGAACAGGTGAAGAGCCAAAATTTGAAGTGCTACAGAATTTTACCATAAACTCAAACAAACATGAGGTGTGGCAGAAGTAGCTCTAACTCTTAGAATAATTTACACAAAATTGCACACATGTCTGCCTAACTCTCCGTCTCTCTTCTGTTTATTTCCTACTATCTCTACCTTCATCTGCTTTCCTTGAGCATCCCTGCTTCTTCTTCTTCTTTGTATATTTTTCTTCCTTCCCTCATCTAGGTTTTTCATATAAATTGATGGGAAAGTACTAGTATATTTCATGTGCATATTTTATTCTTTCAATAGAGCTATACACATTGCACATGTCCAATGAGTACTATTTGAATGGCTCTTAATATACATATACTGTAGCCTTACTTGGATACTTAATAGGTGCTCCTGTGGCATGTAGCATCCCCCAGACACAGATAGGCATTCATTAAAACATAAATCTCACCCGGCCAGAGTGACTCAGCGGTTGGGCATTGACCTATGAATCAGGAGGTCACGGTTGGATTCCTGGTCAGGGCACCTGCCAGGGTTGCAGGCTCGATCCCCAGTGTGGGGTGTGCAGGAGGCAACCGATCAATGATTACCTCTCACTATTGATGTTTCTATCTCTCTTTCCCTCTCCCTTCCTCTCTGAAATCAATAAAAATATTTTTTAAAAAACACGTAAATCTCCAAAGCGTTCTGCTTTATCATTTTTGCTCATCTGTGTATCAGAATCTCGACAGCAATTGCCAGATAGAGTTCACCTGGATGAGCTGTCTATGTGTAACAATGCCTAGAAGGTTTTTGGGATCAGAAATCTTAAAAACACTGAGAACACAGGTTGAGAACTACATATTTGTTATTTTACTGGCTTTTGTTCAATGAACGCCAAAACAGCGCTTCTCAAACTGTACCATGCCAACGATTCAGCCAAGGGTCTTGTTAAAATGCAGATTCTGGTTCAGTGTGCTTGCGGTAGAGCTAGCTCCAGACGCTTCATTTCCAGTAAGCTCGCCAGGGATGCAGCTGTGGCTGGTCCATGGATCACACTTTGAGCAGCAAGAGTCTAAAGCTAATAGGATTTGGTAACAAAACTTTTGCTATCACCCTTCAGTTTCATCTCATTAAGGAACTGTTGATAAGCCTCAGCTAGTGTGGTCTGGCCTGCATCCTCTTCTGTTATCTGGTCAGTCCTGGGGTGTCTATGTTTGCTGCAAGAATTTGTTTCTGATGATATGGGGTCCTTTAATATCGACTTGTTCACCCTGGGAACAGCTGCTGGTTGCTCCTTTGTGCACCATTTGGGTGCTGGTTCAATCACTGAGTTCTCTGAAGCTTCAGTTTTCCTTGCTTTGCTGGGTAGGTAGATGGTGGGCGAGGAGGCAAAAAGAATTTTTTCTTGCTTCATATGTGAGCTGCATAGCACTGTAATACTTTCTGGGTGATATCAATGGTGGCTTGGGACATTACCCTCAAATAGTGTGAGTCTCATATATGTCATCTCATTGAATTCTCATAGCAATTCAGTGATGCAAGTAATATTAATGTGTTAATATTCATCTTATGGATGAGAAAACTGAGATTCAAAGAAGTTCAAGAACTCCTATGAGGTCCAAAAGGAAGTGAAGGGCGCATCTGGGGCTCCAGGTCCAGTAGGAAGATGGACTTTTCATCTTGTGAGGGTCTTTCTAGGTCCCTATCCATCCATACAACTGTTTTTCTTTGGTTGCACAATGTCACTCTCCTTCTCTAAAGAGTTAGCACCAAGAGCAACTTGAAAATCTTGATAGTCTGTTGACTTTAATTTGAAAAAGAATATTTCCGGGCTTTAAGATAAAGTGGGAGAATATAATACAGAAATGGAGAATGAGGAGGCAAAATTAAAATGACAATGAATGCAGAGAGACAGCAGCAGCAGCAGCAGCAGCAGCTGATGATGATGAAGAGAGAGGGGGGGATGGCACCTTTTATTTCTATTTTTAAAGGGACAGGACACTAATTTTACTCCACTTCAAACTTGAATTGAGGGGGGGATGGAGGGAAGGCGGCTGAGTTCCTTCCCCCACCCTCAGCCCTGAGACCTGAGAAGGAGATTGAGCCAGAGAGAGAAGGAGAAGGAGTTTCTTCTTCGAAAACCCCCATCTACGACTCCTACCCCTTCACCCCTCCAGTAGCCTCCCTCCTGAGTGCCCTCCACCCTCCACTTTGGCCGTGAGAGAGGAGAGAAAGAGACCAAAAGCCTCTTAGCAACACAGACCCTTCTCTGCTGCTGCTGCTGCTTGGCCCTGGCTGG
Organism: Murina feae; assembly: GCA_004026665.1. Lineage (NCBI taxonomy): Eukaryota > Metazoa > Chordata > Mammalia > Chiroptera > Vespertilionidae > Murina > Murina feae. The sequence continues at coordinate 48,750 of PVJC01007951.1, forward strand.
AGACATCTCACTACACCCAGGAGCAGCCACTTCCCCAGCTCTCCTCCTCCTGCGCCGCTGCTGCCTCCTCCTCCACTCCCCCCTTTATTACCCTTTGTGCATTCCTCCACAGCTCCAGGGAAGGTACTCAAAAGTGGGGGGGGGGTATATTCCCAGAAGTGGGATCACAGGGTCAAAAGGGAGATCCATTTTTAATTTTTTGAGGAAACGCCATACTGTTCTCCACAGTGGCTGCATTCCCACCAGCAGTGCACAAGTTCCTTTTTCTCCGCATCCTCTCCAGCACTTGTCATTTGTTGATTTGTTGATGATAGCCATTCTTACAGGTGTGAGATGGTACCTCATTGTTGTTTTGATTTGCATCTCTCAGATGAGTAGTGACTTTGAGCATGTTTTCATATGTCTCTTGGCTTTCTGAATATCCTCTTTTGAAAAGTGTCTATTTAGGTCCTTTGCCCATTTTTGATTGGATTGTTTTTCTTCTTTTTGTTAACTTGTATGAGTTCCCTATAAATGTTGGAGATTAAACCTTTATCAGTGATAACATTGGCAAATATGTTCTCCCATGTAGTGGGTTTTCTTGTTGTTTTGTTGATGGTTTCTTTTGCTGTGCAGAAGCTTTTTATCTTGATGTAGTCCCATTTGTTTATTTTCTCTTTAGTTTCCAATGCCCTAGGGCTGTATAGGTGAAGAAACCGCTTTGGCATATGTCTGAGATTTTGTTGCCTTTGTATTCCTCTAGTATTTCTAAGAAACCAGAAACACCAATCAGAAAGGACATATGCATCCCTATGTTCATAGCAGCACAATTTACCATAGCTAAAATTTGGAAACAGCCTAAGTGCCCATCAGCAGATGAATGGATTAGAAAACTGTGGTACATCTACACAGTGGAATACTATGCTGCTGTAAAAAGGAAGGAGTTCTCAGCATTTGCAGCAGCATGGACGGAACTGGAGAACATAATGCTAAGTGAAATAAGCCAGCCAATGAAAGAAAAATACCACATGTCCTCACTCAGCTATGGATAATAATAACCATTATAAACTGGTGAACAAAAATGGATACCTAGGCAGAGCAGCATCAAACAGACTGTCAAATTACAGCAACAAGGACAGGAACATTGCGG
>PVJC01007952.1:0-49814 GCA_004026665.1 Murina feae
TCTCTCAAATAGGTAAAAACATATTTTTTTTAAAAACTGAAGAAAACAAAAGGAAAGCCAATTACTACTGGGCAGATATAATCAGGAGTAGATAAAAACTTAAGAGTTCTGAAGATCTCTGGGAAAGACAAGATGTCAGCGTGGTTTTCTTCATGTTGGTGCCTCCTCCGCTCCACCCTGGGAGTCTAGAGGGATCTGTGTTCTGCTCTGCAGTGAGCTATACCTAGGCCATAGCTTGCCCATGGAGGTGACCCTGGGTGTGGGTATTGAGTTTTGTTAGTGATGAGAGCAGTAAGAAAAATCACTAACTTTCACTGGAAGCTTCTATCATGATATCTTTATAGGGATGACAGTGAGCTTGGAGTATTAGTGAATGACCAATGCACCGAGTAATACTCCATACCTGTTCAGGGACCTGAGAGAAACATTCCAGTGACTGTAAACTGGGAGGCAACACAATGCATCTGGGGCTGTGAGTTCACCTCAAATCCTGATGTAGCGAGCTTTATTAATTGAGTGAGGCCACAAAGAACGTTCTCAGTTTTCTAAGCTGGTGGATGTATTAGGGTTATATCTGGTGTGAGTTGCAAAGAGCCCCCTTACAGAGTGGCTGAAATATATGCTTGACTTTTCTCACATACCATGAAGTCCAAGTATGCATGCAGTGCATGGCTGTGTCCCACATGTACGATATCTTAGGCCCCTTCTGTCTTTCTCTTCCTTAGGCTTTTTCATTTTCGCACTCTCCATTCTACTCATCATATTGCTTGCCAAGCAGAAAGAGCAGTCTTCCTTCCCAGCCCAATGTGCATACCAGAGGGGTCTGTCCCATCTGAAAATAGTTGTCCTGGAGTACAGCCTACACAGCTTCCTTTTCTCTTTCAGACTAGAACTCAGTCAATTGGATACTTACAAAGGATCCTGGGAAGTGTAGTTTTCCCATTGCTTCCCTTAAAAACATTAGAGTTCTGTTCACAAGAAAGAATAGAATAGATATTGAAGAAGCCACTAGCACCACCTGCCAAGGCTAATTATGCCTGAAGACCTTCAGAACACAGCGGCTCCCTGAGTCTTTCCCAGCCTCTGGGGCTGCTCACCAAAACCCAGTCTCAGATTCTACCATGATGTCACGCTATCCCAGCCTAGTGCCAGGAGGGGCATGGCTTGGAACTGGAAGTATTGAGAAAGAGGAAGGTCATGGGTATCTTCTGTGTAAATATTTTGTGCACAGTCTAACCAATCCCCCCCAAATTGAGTAGCTTAAAGCAACCGAAATGTATTCTCTCACAGTTATAGATGCCAGAAGCCAAGCTCTTACTTAGAGGAGCTGACAGAGGGAGGGTTTCAGTCCCTCTGCTGGCCCCGGGGAAGAGCCTGTCCCTTGCTTCTCAGAGCTCTGGCCCTGTTAGCATTCCTGCACTTACGGCCGTATCTCCGGCTCCGTCTCCATGGTGCCTCCTCTTCTGTGTGTCTGTGTCTTCTCCTCCCTATGTCCAGTCTCCCTGTGCCTTTTTCCTGTGAGGACAGCTGTCATTGGAATCACTGCCCACCTGGCTCATCCAGAATGGTCTCATCTCAAGATCCTTAGCTCAATTAGATCTGCCAAGTTCTTTGTTCCAGGAAGGTCACATTCACAGGTTCCAGGGATTAGGATATGGACATAGTTTGGGGCGAGGAGTACCATTCAACCCAGTATACCCTCTTCTAAGCACTGAGTTTTCTCAGGTCAGCTTAAGCCTTTTAGAAATACCAAGTTAAAGGCACATTTACCACGTTTTCACCAGTTGTAAATCGGGTGGGGAATGTCCAGCCCACAGGCCATATGGGGCCTGTGAAATCATTTGGTCTGGCCCTGCCAAGGCATTAGGGGTGAGTTCATTAAATGTTTGACCAAATAATGGGCTAATGTTTAAGTTGGTAATTTTGTATGGCCCGCGAACACTGTTATAAATATCCACGTGTTGTAGATGATAAGGGAATAAAGAGAATGGTTACAGCCAGGTCCCTTGTGGGGTTGCTTTGAGAGTTAGGCAGACAGGGCACTAAGTATGTGTTCAGCAAAGAGAATTCACTTATCATTACAATGTGCTGTTATCTGGGCTTCTCAATAATGCGTGGTCTAGGAGAGACAGGTGACAGACAGGCGTTTGTTGGTTTGCCATGGATTAAAGAGGCTAGTAGAGAACTGCTCTGTAGACACTGACCTTTCTTTCCCATTCAGCTGTGGCCTCAGGATGTAAGTAAAATCATAGTGAAGATGAGTTTCATAATATGCTTCCAGGAAAAGACAGGAGAATAAGGGGCTGATTTAGATGGTAGCAGGGGTTGGGGGTAAGCCAAGGAAACTATGACACAGGCTATTTCTAGGTTATGATTAAGGAAGTGTTTTTGAGGACTTATGCTTTCAGATACCCTGAAATGACAGCTGAATAAAGTTTGGAATATTACCTTCACCCAGTATGGCCAACTTGCAAAATTAGTGTTACTGCTCCCCTCTACAAAGGGTAATCAATTTTTTAACATAAAAAATTGGTTACCCTCTGCAAAATCACATCAATGAATCGTTCTGTGAGATATTAATTCTTATTTTAGTTCTGCTTTATTTATTTAATTAGATTTTACTTGGGGCAGAAAAAGAGGTGGGGGTTATGGATGAGGATTGACTTGAGAGAATGGGGTAGAGGGAGATAACAGCAGTGCTGTGATGCCCCCTCCTACCACCAGGTGGCGCTTGGTTTCTGCCGGCATGTTCAGCCTGAGAATATTGTCTCAATTTCTTCAGAAGTGATGAAGGCAACGTCATCTTGAAATAAATGGTCAACTGTCTGCGGACTCTTTGTGCCTTGAGGATAAATTTCGGCCTTACAGAAGGTTTTCTACAATGTCATCAGCAGGGCTTGGCAGGACAGGTCTTAGAAGTGCTGTCAGCTATTGGGAAGGGAGCCTTGAGCAGAGTTATTCTCATGATGAACGCTGGTTAAATGTATAGGTGACTCTCATACCTTTCCATTTAAGAACCTGCCCCACTAAAGACTCAGTTCCAGCCCCAGAAATAAGCACTTACGTTTCTTAATTTCCTTTCATAATGCACTGCTGGTAAGAAAGCTTTATTTCTTAGTGTTAAACCAACCCAACTCTACTGCATGATGTATTTCCTTTCACTTGCAAGAAATCCCCACAGGCAGCATTAATGGATTTATTTTAAATTGTTGTTTGTAAAATGAAAGCAAACTCCAAATAATTATATAAAATCGTTTTTTAATGCTTGCATAATTTTTTCATCATTAAAAGCTACCAGGCTCTTTAATATTGAGACAGAACCATCCATTGAGCATAAAAAATTGTTACCTGGATGCTTTTAATATCTCCGCTTCACACACACGCAGGCCTTCTCTGCCCTGCATGGTGATGTATAGTGCTGAGTGTGTTGGTGGCTTATTCTGAAAAATGGATCGTTTGGGGATGAACTTTAGTAAGAGAGTGGGGAAATTCCTAATCCTGAGACTTCCTGGAAGCCAAGCCCATGGGCTCGGCCTGCTGTAGAGAATTGGACCAAGGTGCTACTCTCACGTTGTCATTGCAGAGCCCATAAGTGATGCTGTTCTTAGCCCTTCCTTTTTTCACAGTTATCCTCTGCATAGGCCATAATCCAGTGTTGGAAAAGCCTACACACTCTTCCTGGTAGGACCCAGGTGTGGGTTTTAAGATATCTTCATCCAAATTGCAGTGGAGACTCAGGAGTTCAACAGACAGTTGCTTTGAATTTGGTTTTATATACATTTCTATTCACTGAACACTATAATGAAAATATGCCCTTAAATGTCTTCTTGGTTAGAATATCCTGGAGACAATTAGTGCCTTAACTTGCGCTGGCATTTACACAAATACTAGAAAAAAGCTTTGCCTGTCATTTCTGTTTCAGTGACACCTAACCTAAGATGGTCAGGCAGGCTGTTAAAGAGCGGTAAATGGTTATTCAGTTTTGTCTCTATGAATCAGGACATTCATCCACATGTGCGAAAATAAATACTAACGCTAATATTCATTTGGACTTAACATAACCTAGGACTTCAAATCTTGCATTTACCAAAATAACCTCACTGATATTTTGACTTAACTGACTTCATAGTCAGTAATGTTACAAATTAGAATTTATATAATCAAGCTAATACGATATTGCTTTTTTCTTTTATAAGAGGCCTTGGAAGATTTTGTTTTAAAATAGCCTCCTAATAAACAGACTAACAAAGCAGTTTAAAGGTGTGACCTTGCTATTCAAAGTGTGGCCTATACACCACCAGCCCTGAGGTTTGTTAGAAATGCATACGCTTGGACCCCACCCCAGACCTACTGAACCAAAATCTGCATTTTAATAAGATCCCAGGTGATATATATGCATATTAGAGAAGCACTGCACTGGAGTAAGCAGCAAAAGTTTCTGCTAAAAAACATACAGTCTATGGGAGTCACACAGTGTCACCTGTGGACACATACGTATTATAAAGGTGTTTTCAAATGTCACTAAGAGGGCCAGTGTCCAAGCTGGACAGATTCCCAGGCTACATCCTCAAAATGATGCTTTAGTGGCTCTTGTGAGAAGGAGAAATCTGTAGGTATATATTTCACAAAGCTTCCCAGACAATTGTGCTGAACAGCTAGTTCTGTAGAAAGGAAGACTTTGGAAAATGAGATAGAAAACAGTTTTTCAAGTTTGGTTGAAAAGATGATGGGGAAAGGGAAAGTTCAAGTGGCGAAAAAGAAATCTCGCTAGGCTGTCTCTATAGTACCAAGTACTGATTAGTGAGGGGCCATTTGAGAAGGACAAGAGAAAATGGAAATGACAGAAAAAGTGGCTAGAGCAGTACTCTATCCACCCTACACTTGTTGGTGTCTTTTTTTGCAGACCACCATGCTAGACAGTGATGGACAGTGAGGTAAGTAATCAGACACTCTCTCTGCCCTCATACACTCTCTAATAGAGTGCAGGAGACAAGAATATCAATAACTGTGATCCAAGGAAGGAGGAAATAAATATGAAAACAAGGTAAAATCACCGTATTCTCACCATAGAGGAAGGAACCATTGGTTTTTGCTAAAAGCATGAAGAATGGCTTTGCAGAAAGCAGCTCATCCCTGTGTTCCAAGCATCGTTCTAATTGCATTTAAGAAAGACTAATGTGGAAAGAAAAGCTGGAGGAAAGGATTCAAGGACAGCATAAGACCCTGAGGCATGAAAGGGATTCTGGGGCCCAGCTAGGCATCTATGCTGAGTGGGTGGAGAGAAGGCGGCATCAGAGAGCGCCTGGTGGTGGCAGCAAGGAGGCCATGGGGCCATATCAAGATAGTCTTCTCTGGATGCTGGCTGCAACCTTGTTGATTCTTTTAATGAGACTTGAGTGCAAGGAGGTTAGCACCCTCCACTTTATTTTATTTTATTTTATTTTATTTATTACCCAAGGGAAGAGATGCTTGAAGCTCTTAGCCTTCAACTGAGGATCTGTGGTCAGAGTTTGAATTTTTATCACGCTGATCTTTTGGCAGCCTCCAGTGTTCATCAGTTTGGCTAGGACATCTATATCAACCCTGAACAGCTAACATCAGAGGAGGAAGAAAGGGATGAAGCCTCAAAGTCATTAGAAATTCAGCGCAGGATTCCCCAACTTGACTCGCTGATGTGCCTGGAGCTCTCCACACATGTCTGGGAATGTTATGGGGTAATACATGTTACAGGTGTAACATACCTATCCAGTCCATCTTAAATGAAATAGATTAGTGTAAGTTCTTTATATTTCATTGCAAACACTGTCTTACTCTTCTCCATCTTTTATAGACCAATAGTATACCAGTGAGCCTTTATGCAAGGGAACAGCGTATGGCTCTGTAAGTAGCATCCTTAAGAGACTGTTTCTGTGACTGGGTGGTTACTGAAACATTAAATGGCTTACATATATCTTCCTTTAAAAGTGGAAGTAACGCTGTCTCTACTGCCATCAGGAGCTTGCTGGGCCTGAGAATGGTGTCTGTGTCCACCACCTTATTTCCGTTCATTTACTGTTTCCAATATTTATGTTTAATTAGTCCCGTGTTGTTTTCATTTTCCTGCTTCCCGACTTTCTTCATTTCTTTCATGTTCTCCATCTGTTTCTGTCTTTGAAAACTTCATTTTGGTCTTTAAATTTAATTGATGTCTCCTCTAACATTTCCTAGTTCATTAGCATTTCTCATCAGGTTGATTTCGTTCAGTTCAACCACTTTACAAATCTAAAAAATGTTAAACCCTTGATTAAGGGTATTGATCCTTAAGAAGTCATCTTTTTTCTTTAGTAAATAAATATTCCTAAATGCTTGTGATTCTTATAAAACTTTCTATTCTCTTAAATCCAAAGTAGATGGCCCGTAAGATAGTACAAGTTGTGTTGTTTCAAAACATAACGGGTAGAAGTAATAGCTAACATATCAGGCATTTTCCTATGTGCTTTGTATTTATTATCTCATGCAATACTTACTAAAGCCCTAAGAGGTCAGTGCTATTGTTATCCCCATTTTACAGATGAGGAAACTGTGGCACAGAGAATTTAAGTATCAGTAACTGTGGAGTTTAACCAGGTGGCTAGATCTAGGTCTCATTCTCTTAACCTTTATCCTATATAATAAAAGCCTAATATGTTAAGCGTCCTGTTATCCAGTTGGCCGTTCAACCAATCAAAGTGTAATATGCTAATGATATGCTAAGGTCGCTCAACTGCTCACTATGATGTGCACTGACCACAGGGGCAGACACTCTGATCAGTAGGTGAGCTTGCTGCTGGGATCCAGCTGATCGGGACTGAGCGAGACATGCCAGTCACGCCCTGGAGCCCTCCCACGGTCACTCTCCAGATGGCCAACCTCCTGCATCCCTCCCCAGCCCCAATCATGCACCGGTGGGGTCCCTTGGCCTGGCCTGTGCCCTCTCGCAATCTGGGACCCCTCAGGGGATGACGGAGAGCCAGTTTTGGCCCAATCCCACAGGCCAGGCTGAAGGACCCCACTGATGCATGAATTCATCCACCAGACCCCTAGTAAAAAGATAAAAAGAGTCTGGGTAAATAATTGGTCAGAAATACCTACCAGTCTTTGAGGTTTAATTATCTTCCTGGTAATGTCAGACTAGTTAACCAATTTTCAACTGGTCACTATCTTTACATTTATTTATTGGCTGAATTTGTCATGTAAAAATCATGCCCAGTGGAACTTGGAAGAAGTGTTTCACAGAGTCAGTATATTTGAAACCATTTTTTTAAACTGGGTGAGAGCATGAATGTCATGATGTTGCACTTCCCCGAAGCTCAGGGATGAGGGGTGCTGAGACTCACGTGCTGTGGCTTGCTTGATGCCCACAAGCTAAATCAGCCCTATATCCACAGGAGCTCAGACGTCTCAGGACAATCTGATGACCTCAGTTGACACAGTTGGTTCTCTTCCCATTTGGCGCATCATTGCCTAACCTCGCCATGCATTCTTTAATATCTCTTGCTAATGGCAAGAAGTCTGATGATAACTAACATTTACTCTAAACTCACTTGTGCTGTGCACCTTCTTAGCATTTTCTCATGTGATTCTTCAAACAACTCCCTGTATGTACTATTATATATCCTAGAGAAGTTGATATAATTTGTTGAGGGGACGCAGATGGGAGACTGCAGGACTGAGCAACCCCTTTTCTCACCATCCGTGATTTGGGGTGTATGGGAGGCATTCATTCATCGGACACTCATTGTCCTGTGGTTTGTGCCGGATGAGCTGAGCACTCAGAGGAAGGAAATGGTGTTTGCCCTCACAAACTTGTAGTCAGACATGCACACAGATAATTATGGGGTAAAGAGATGAATGGTGTTGGAGAAGCATAATCAAAAGACTGACCAATTCCAGAAGGGAAAGCCGGGAACAGAGCTAATACAAGCGGACCTCGTTTTGTTGTGCTGCTTTGCTTTATTGCATTTTATAGGTATTGCCTTTTGTTACAGATGGAAGGTTGCAACTGGCTTTATTGCAATGCTGGCTTTATTGCGATCCTTACTTCATTGTGGTGGTCTGGAACCGGACCCGGAATATCTCCAAGGTATTCCTATCTAGTTGATAATTAAGCATGAATAAAAGAAAGGCACTAAAGACTGAGGGAAACCACGTGTAAAGGTCTGAAGTCCTTCACTGATGAACTCATCAAGTATTTGTGAGAATACCCTGCAGTACAGGCCCCAGGAACTGCCCTCATGGACCTTATACTCCAAACACACAACAGCATTGTTCGGGATTTCATGGACTCGCATGAGATATTTAGCTACAGCTGGGATTATTAACTGAAGGAGGGTGGGTTATGTGGTAGTTTCCTATTGCTGCTGTAACCGATTACCACAGATACAGGCATACCTGGGAGATATTGCGGGTGTGGTTCCAGACCACCACAATCAAGTATCACAATAAAGGTAGTCACAGACATTTTCTTGTGAAAGGCCTGCCTTCAATTGGTAAAAAATCACATCTGTGAAGAGCAATAAAGCAAAGTGCAATGAAATGAGGTATGCCTCAGTAGTGGCTTAAAACAGCATGAATTTATTACCTTATAGTTCTGGGTATTAGAAGTCCAAAATAAGTGTTACGGGCTAAAATCAAGGTGTGGGCAGGGCTGTGTTTCCTCTAGAGCAGCGATTCTCAACCTGTGGGTCTAGAGCAGCAGTTCTCAACCTCTGGGTTGTGACCCCTTTGGGGGTCAAATGACCCTTTCACAGGCGTCGCCTAAGACCATCCTGCATATCAGATATTTACATTATGATTCATAACAGTAGCAAAATTACAGTTATGAAATAACAACAAAGATAATTTTATGGTTGGGGGTCACCACAACATGAGGAACTGTATTAAAGGGTCGCAGCATTAGGAAGGTTGAGAACCACTGCCCTAGAGGCTCTAGGGAGGAATCATTTCTGTTTTGTTTGTTTTATTTTCTCTCTCTCTCTCTCTTTTTTTTAATCATCACCTGAGGATATTCTTTCCATTGGTCTTTAGAAAGAGATTGGATGGGAGGGAGAGGTGTGAGAGGGAGAGGAAGAGGGAGAAACATTGATGTGAGAGAGACTTCTCAACCGGTTGCCTCCCACAAATGCCCCAACTGTGGCTGGGGATTCAGCCTGCAACCCAAGTATGTGTCCTTAACCGGGAATTGAACCCATAATCCTTCAGTCCATGCGCCAGCACTTTAACCACCGAGTAAAACCAGCCAGGGCAGGAATCATTTCCTTGTATTTTCTAGCTTCTGGAAGATATTAATGCTCCTTTATCCATGGCCCCTTCCATCATCTACAAAGTCAGCAGTATAATATCTTCAAAATTCTCCCACGTTCACACTCCTGCCTCCTCCTTTAAAGGACCCTGGGATAACATTGGACCCTCCTGGACAATCTAGGATAGTCTTCCCTTCACCTTAATCATGAAGTGCCTGCTAAGTCCCGTTGGCCATGGAAGGTACACACTCAGAGGACGTGCTCACCTTTGGGGTCCTGTTAGAAGCAGGTGATGGAAAGCTTCATTTGCTGTACTAGGACCTGGGCTTCGTTTAATAGAATCACGGGAAGTGACTGGAGCACCAAGGGCTAAGAAGAGAAATGTTTAGAGGTTCTGCTGGTGAGCGCTGATGAGGGTTGAAGTAAGGCACTATCAGTGGGAGTGGGGAAGAGTAATCAATTTGAGAGAAATTCGGTACATATTGCACTTGGCAACTAATTGGACAGGTGGATGAAGGAGAGAGAGAATTCGGAGATGACCCCAATTACTCACTTGGTCAGCTGGTTAGCAAATGTTCTTAATTTTCTGCTTAAAATGATATTTTTTCTGAAGTATTCAGTGTCAGCACAAATAGTCAGGTTAGTACAACATTATCTGCATCAACTTCACACAAATCACTGGTGAAGTTCTTTAGGTCTTCCGTTTTTATATTTTTCTTTCCTCTGTTGTAGGCTATTTTTTTAAAAGATGCTGGCATACCCAGGTGTCTTCCCAAAATATTGCTTAATATCTTAAGCTGTCCTATATTTGGAGCCTTTAAGGTGCGATAAGGCTTGGCACACATCCCTCTTTTTTTGTGGCTCTTCATGTGTATACGAAAGTCATTTTTGACCCATTTCTGGGTATGTATCTAAAACAAATAAAATCACTTTCTCAATCAGCTATTGCACTGCCATGTTTATTGCAGCATTATTCACAGTAGCAAAGATATGGAAACAACCTAAGTGTCTATTGGTAGATATGAATGGATAAAGAAAATGTTGGGTGGGGGTGCGGGGGGGGGGGGAGTGTATGTGTACATACAGTGAAATATCATTCAGTGCTAAAAAGGAAGGAAATTCTGCCATTTATGACAACATGATGAACTGAGAGGACCTCTTGCTAAATGAAATAAGCCAGACACACACAAAAAATATTATATGATCTTACTTCTATGTAGAATCTTTTAAAAAATTCAAAATTGAACTCATAGGACAGAGTAGAATTGCGGTTCCCAGAGGCTGAAAGAGCAAGATATCGATCAGAGGGTACAAACTTTCAGTTATAAGACAATTAAGTCCTAGAGACCAAATATACAGCATGGTGACCACAGTTAGTAATAATGTATCATATACTTGAAATATGCTAATAGACCTCAAAATGTTCTTGCCACAACACACCAAAAAGGGTGACTATGGGATCTGAGTGAATTGTTAATTAGCTTGATTGTGATTATCATCTCATATTTCACAATCATATACATATATCAAAACATGTTGTGTACCTTAAATAATACCATTTTTATTTGCAAAAAAATATATATTAAGTACTTGTAGGTGAATGAATCCATTTGTATAATCTAAGGGTAGGACATTGGCTTTTAAATCTAGTTTATACGTAATAGTCAAAACATACTAGACTCTGAAGAAATCACCAGAGCCAGTTAACTCAGAGCATTCCTCAAATTCTCTCTATATGTCTAGCATCATGTTACATATATGTGTAAGGTAAGGGAAATATGTTTCCCTTTTCAAGTAACTTAGGGATGCTGGACATGTGATATGGCTGAAAAGATGTATGAAAAGTGTACATCTTCCATGAATAGATGTCAGAGCAGCAGAGAGAGCCCGACAGCAGCTGGAAGTCAGAAGGCCAAGGCCTGGCTTGTTCAGTAGAATTAACCTCACCCACCCCAGGCAAGTGACTGCCATCCCTTTCAACTTAACTCTATTTAGATTTATTAAATCCTTACTGTAAAACACTGCCCAAGCAGAGAGGAATATGTGAAATGCATATACCTGACAAATGGCTTGTATTCAGAATATATGAAGTGGTCATGCAAATCAATAAAAAAAAAATGAACAGCACAACTTTTAAGCTGGAAAAGACTTGCATGGACACTTCACCAAAAAAGATTGAGCCCGGCTGGTGTGGGTCAGTGGTTGGGTGTTGACCCAGGAACCAAGAAGTTGCTGGTTTGATTCCCGGTCAGGGCACATGCCTGGGCTGTGGACTCATGCAGGAGGCATCCAGTCGATGATGTTTCTCTCTCATTGTGTTTCTATCTCTCTATTCTTCTCCCTTCTTCTCTCTCTGAAAATCAATTAAAACATTTTTTAAAAAATACTGAAATGGCCAATAGGCATATGAAAAAATATTTAATGTCAGTAGGGAAATATAATTTAGAACCATAGTGATAGCACATGAAAATATATTCTGTGTTATTAGGGAAATATAAATTGGAAGCATAGTGAGATACTACGTCACACTCCTGGAATAAGTGAAACTTTAAAAAGATCAGCAACACCAACTCAGGAATGGTGTGAGGGAAATGCATATACCTGACAAATGGCTTTCCCTCATAGAGTGTGAGGGAAATGGAAAATGTTGCTGCCACTTTTGGAAAACTGTTGGCAGCACTCAAACTAAAACATACTGGTAAACACATTAACTATGCCCTTGCCCAGGGACTTAGAAACTCTACTCCCAGGTACTTCCAAGAAAAATGAAGACACAGAGCCACACAAATACTTGTGCATGAATATTCATAGCAATTTTATCCATCCTATTCCTAAAGTATAAACAACCCACTTGTATACACAGCAACAGGATTGAATCTTACAAAGTCTGTGTTGAATGAAAGAAGCCAGACCCAAAAGCCTAATAAACTGTTTGATTCCACTTCTGTGAAGCACAGAGACATGGCAAGCCAATCTACAGTGACAGAAAATGATTGTAGTAACTGGTAGGGGTTGACATGAGGGAATTTCTTGGAGGGATAAAAATGTCCTATCTTTGATTAGGGTTACACTTCTCAGATCTCATTACATTGTATTCTTAAGGTACATACATTCTACTACATGTGAATTTTATCTACAAAAAATAAAAATTCTGTGCTAGGTACTAGGAATGCAATGGTAAACAACATAGATGAGGTCCCAACTTTCCTAGATTTTGCAGTTGAATTGGTAAAAAAGATTTTAAGAAATCACTGTTGGGATTAAGCCTTATATGGTGCCACAGGAGCATAAAACAAGGGAAAACACTCAGGAAAGGTTAGTGGCCCCAGAGAAATGACATCCACGCAGACTTTTTTTTATGACTCATTGATGGGCTGCCTCCTGCATACCACCCCCCTGGGGACCAAGCCCACAACCCAGGCATGTGCACTTGACTGGAATCAAACCTGGGACCCTTCAGTCCCCAGGCTGATGCTCTATGGACTGAACCAAACCAGCTAGGGCTAAGCAGACTTTTAAAGGATGAGGAAGTTTCATCAGGAATATGAAGATGTGTAGTATGGCTGAAGGAAGTATGGAGAAGGGTGGGGGAGTGACAGGAGATGATGCAAATAGAGTGTTCTTTGGCAGTTTCTGAGAGCCTTCTCTAGGAGAGACCTGGAATATGCCCACTTCTTCATTTCCTGCTCCTTCCTGCTGCCAGGTCTTGAACCTTGAGGATACTGGCCACATTCTAGGGTTCGATCCTGAGGGCCTCATGGAAAAGAGCTTACATGGTGACCTTGCGTTGCAAACCCTCTGGCTTTTATGGGGAGAGGGGAAAGGAGGGAGGGAAGAAAGAAAAAGCATCTTCAGAATTTTTTGTTCCTGCTAGGTGAGTCTAACTAACTGACAGCGGCAGATTTTATATATATATTTAAATATATTTTATTGATTTTTTACAGAGAGGAAGGGAGAGGGATAGAGAGTTAGAAACATCAATGAGAGAGAAACATCGATCAGCTGCCTCCTGCACATCCCCTACTGGGGATGTGCCTGCAATCAAGGCACATGCCCTTGACTGAAATCGAACTTGGGACCTTTCAGTCCGCCGGCCGATGCTCTATCCACTGAGCCAAACTGGTTAGGGCAGATTTATATTTTTAAAAGATCATCTGGCTTCCCTGGGATTCCTGGACACAAAGTTTCGTCTACTTTCCTAGGATTATTTCGCTTTCTCTTCTGTTTCCTTGTCCCTTAGGGGCGAAGGTGATGAAAACGAAGTCATTCTTGGTCAACAGGAATAACATTCTGTGGTTTTACTTACAGTTTCTGCAAGTGGCTGGTTTAAGGTGTAGAAAAAATGATAGACAAGATGCACAATTATAAACTAATTGCCAAGAACAGGAGAACCAAATCTCAGTAAATGGTTCCCCCGCCTCAGTTCATTTTGAAGCAAAGTCGATTAGCATCTTAAATAAGAAAGTTACATGACTCTCATATCTGAGCAGCTGCAAAATATTAGCATTTGATAATGATGTGCTACATAACAATAGCAGACCCCTTATTTTTTTAAAAATATATTTTATTGATTTTTTTTTTTACAGAAAGGAGGGGAGACGGATAGAGAGTTAGAAACATCAATGAGAGAGAAACATCGATCAGCTGCCTCCTGCACACCTCCTACTGGGGATGTGCCTGCAGCCAAAGGTACATGCCCTTGACCGGAATCAAACCTGGGACCCTGCAGTCGGCAGGCCAACGCTCTATCCACTGAGCCAAACTGTTTAGGGCAGACCCCTTATTTTTAAAATGCCTTGCTAGCATGAGCTTGACTCATTTTTCTCAATAAAGATTTTCTCTATCTGCAAGGAGGAAACATACGTAGGGACTGTGCAGAGGGTGGATGCACAGGAACCATTCCTCCCTGTACTAATCTGAATTCTCCAGGATGTTCCACAGCACAGAGGAAGTGCCTTCTTTCCCTCCCATCCCCTGACTCCAGTGCCCACCAGGACCTCAATAGCCTCGTAATAATCAACAATGTATATAGTTGTTTGACCAACTAACTCATGTTACTTCCCTTCAGTATATAAGACAGAAGGAAAACCTAACATTCAAACAATGCATACAATAAAACAAAAGCCATTGCAACAACTGTACTTAGAATAGAAGGAAAGTATGATCTAAAAATGTTTTAAATTGGTTTTTAATGTGAAAATTAAAGGCATTATAAATCCATCACATCAACGGGATTGTAATTTCCAGTCGATATAAAGAGAAAGCATCCTAATAGCAGGGTTTTTAAAGCACCGGAACAGATTAGGGAAGGAGATTTGTCAAGGTGGTTTCTTTAGAGACCTTTAAAGGGAAAGCAACTCATCTGTCTTATTTTAGAGAAAACTTGGTAGAAAGCAAGAGGCTGAATTTGCTGGCGTTGAAGTTCTCTTCTGTTAGAACATTTAAACAGTTCTGTGCGAAGGAAATGTTTTCATGACCTTGGGGTGGCAAGGATTTCTGAACCAAGGTACAATGAGCACTAAACACAGCCAAAATAACAAACTTGGATGCCATTAGAATTAAAACTTCTGATCATCAAAAGACATAGTGGAATGAAAGGTAAGCTACAGATTAGCTGAAGATATTTATAATACATAAGTAAATCCAGCAACTCTTGTACCTAGAGTTCATAAAGAAATTCTATAAGTTAGTGAGAAAAAAAGGCAAACACCATAAGCAATGAACACATGAAAAATTCAGCATCACTACTAATGAGAGAAATGCAAATTAAGAACAGAATGAGGTACCGTGGCATCCTTACCAGAATGTCTGCAATTGGAACATCTGTCAGTACCAGGGTTGGGTCAGGATGTGGAGCAACTGGAACTCTCACATATTACTGCTCAAGTGTAAATTGGTACAACCTCTTCAGAAAACTATTTGAGAGATTTTTTTTAAATGAAGTTAAATTTCCCTGTGATACCACAGTTCCACTGCTAGGTATTAGAAATGAAGGCATGTCCGAATAGAGACTTGTACAAGAATGTCATAGCAGCTTTACTCAAAATTGTTACAAACTGGAAATAAGGATGAAAAAGTGAAACCAGCCATGGTATAGATGTGCACAATATTAAAGAAGAATGAACCAATACGTGTAGCAACAAGCATAAATCTCACAGACTGTGTGCCGAGCAGAGGAAGCCAGGCACAAAAGAGTGCATTCTGTGTCATCTCATTTGCATGCAGGTTAAGAGAAGGCTAAACTTGTCCTGGCCAGTGTGCCTAAATGGTTAAACGTTGCCCTGAGCACCGAAGGGTCACGGGTTCAATTCCCAGTCAAGGCCACATACCTGAGTTGCAGGTGTGATCCACAGTTAGGGTGCATGTGGGAAGCAGCCAATCGGTGTATCTCTCACATGGATGTTTTTTAGCCCAGCTGGTATGGCTCAGAGATTGAGGTCTACCTATGAGCCAGGAGGTCATGGTTCGATTCCCAGTTGGGGCATATGCCCAGGTGATTCTCTTTCCTCATTCATGTTTATCTATCTTTTTCTCTCTCTCACTTCCTCTCTGAAATCAATAAAAATACGTTTTAAATGTTTTTTTTAATGTGTTTTTTAAATGATGTCTATTTGTGTATGGTCTTCAAGAGCATAAGTCATTTTTCTTTGTTATATAGAGATATTATTATGTATTTAGGAAATATTAATCACCTAGATCTGAGTTGTAGTAATCAAATTTTATTATTGAGACAGAAAATAAAAGTTGGCCACTTATTATTAAATAAGACATTGTAATGAAATTCACTAGATGGCAATCTTGGTCTCAATATGGCAAGGACTGAGTGATTGACAGTTCTTATTTGTTAAAGCAAATTGTAAATGACCACATTAGATGACACAAGCAGAGCAATAAATGAAGAAAGTGATTGAAGACTAGGTTCTTCTAATGTCAGTCTTTTTCGATTTACAAACCTAAGTGGTGTGTTTCTCCATGAAAAGTTCATGTTAATGCAGAAGTGTGTCTTGAAAATGTCAAGTGCCATGAATTACTAAAATGTTGCTGATGGTTTGTGTTTTAACCTCAAATACTCCCAGTTATTGTCTTGATTGTTACAGATAGAAGGTATGCTCTCTGACATGATTATTACTTTATTAAATAATTTAGCTTAATGCCCTTATACTTCTTCCATGTCTCTCTAATAACTTATTCAGGAAGCTGTGCATAAAACTAGCATGATTATATCTGCACCTGAAATTTTTTTAGATTGAGATGGATGGCAGAGATCAGATACTTTAAAAGTACTTTGGTGCACTGCCCTCTAATTGCCAATTTTACTGAATGTGAAAGGTATTTACTTTCTCTTCACTCTGGCTTCCCTGGGAATAATATTCAAGAAACCAAAGACCTGTTCACTGCAGAGCAGGCATGCAGGTGGGTCCCACCTGGACCCCGCCTGGAGAAGTATCGTAATGCCTTTGTGCCAGGGGGAGGAGACCTCGTGCACGTCCTGAGTTACTGATCCTTAAAGAGCTTTAAAACAAGCAGGAAGGGTGATGAGTGTTTTCTTTTCTTTGGTTGCCAGTCAGGAAAAATCAGAGTTAAAGTGTGTGAAGGGGTGTGAGTTGTGACAAGTTAAAATCTTTGCCTCAAAAAGCCTCCCTTACGCTAGGGACAGGATTGGAATGACTGACAGTGCTTATTTTTGGAAGATGGATATAATCTTGTATCAAGGGTCTGATTTGCTATATTAAACACCCATGTCATGTCATTGAAGCTATGGAATCATACACCTATTGAGTTGAGAAGATTCTCTACTCTTGATTATTTTGGGGGAATGAAAAATAATGGATGATTGTTTAAAAAATATCACTGGGCATCCTTCTTGGAGGGGCAGGATTCCCTGGATTTGGATCCCTGTTCTTCCAGTAATTAGCTATGTGATCTTGCCTCATCTCTAAAAGGGAGATGATACGTTGGGGTTATTGAGGGGCTCAAATGAAAATATGTGCATGGCTCTTGAAATGTTGCCATGTCTTCCACGGATACTGGTGAGCCTGCTTCGTCGGCAGACCTTCTCATGTCTCTCTCCTCTTCCTACGTGCCTATGGGATTTGTTGTCCAAACCATATATTTGGGGGCTTTATTATACTCAGTGGGACCCTTCATTATGCCTCATTTCCCCCCATTCATGTCAGTCAGTCTTGCCCACATATCTGTAAGGCCGTTGAGGGCAGGGATAGTGATCAACCATTTTAAATCCCTCCTGTACCCCCAGTAGCACAGAGCTGGTTAAGTCTTTGACTTCAGATTTTTGGTTAAAAACAGATCAAAAATACCTTCCACTGTAAAATCTGTTAGGTTCTCATTTTCCCATCTCTTTTCATTTTCTTTTCTCTTTCTTACCATTTTTATCCCCTGAAAACAATTTTTTCTTTCTTTCCTTCTATCATTCCTTCCATCCTTAGTTACCCAAGCTAACCACCTGTACAGGTTTTTAAAAACCTCTTGCTGTGTGCCCAAAACAGTGCTAGGTGTTCAGTAAACAGCCATCTAAAAATAGCCCATGTTTTCATGGCTAGTTTTTAAAATATATTTTAATATATATTTAAAATTTAAATATATATACTAGTATATGTGTTACTTCTTAAGAAATATATATTTTTATTGATTTCAAAGAGGAAGGGAGAGGGAAAGAAATATAACACATCCACAATGAGAGAGATTAATTGATTGGCTGCCTCCTGTATGCCCACACTGGGGATTGTACCCGAAACCCAGGTATATGCCCTGACTGGGAATCAAACCATGAGCTCTGGTTCATAGATTGAGGCTCAACAACTAGAAAGAACAGATTCCCACAATGAATAACAAGAGAGACCTATTTTTGTTGTGTAGTTGGCTGCTCGGAGGAAATGATGTTTAATGAGACGTTAAAGTTGAGGAGAAACCACAGTGCGAGGGTTGCTGGGGAGAAAGGTGAGGAAGGCATGGCAGGTGGAGGGCACTGTATGTGGGGAGGCATCACGGCCTTCGAGGAATGTGAAGGGCTTCCTGGCCAGCACAGCAGGAACTGGTGAACTAGGAGGAGAGCAGGAAGAAGGAAATTTAAGTATAGCTGGGGGCCATCCCACAGGACCTCTCAGGCCTCATCAGGGTCAGATGTGAAGTGTCACGGAAGTCAGTGACAGGGTCAAAGGTTACATTCCTAATTTCCATTTTTAAGTTTTTCTGATTGATCTGTGGATATTGCTTTGGAGGGGCCTCATGCCAATGTGAGGAGACCTGGAGGCTGTTGCAACAGGTTGTAACTCTGGTGTCGTATTAAGCACATTGGGTTACATTAATGATTGGGTTACTTGGCTCTTCATGTTTGCACCACTGGGTCCCAACATCCTGCCTGATGTGTGGGGAGGTGTGTCTGAAAGTGTTGAGGGGATGAATGCCTGAAATAAAGGCCCCGTTGGTGCAGGCCAGGGCTTGGGGCGAGTTGCTCTTTTGGTCTGGGACCTTCTCCTTGGCTCATGATGCTGGGCTCATCTGCTGTCTCCTACTTAGGACCCGTGGCATGTGTGCTGCCTAACCCCACGGACACCAGTGATGCAGCACAAAACGCCCTCCTCCCTCAGTGGCCTCGGAGAGAAACCACCGGCTTCTCCTTGCCGAAAGTATATACCTAATCTTGTCTCTGCTTTTTTTTTTTTTTTTAAGTATGTGTGTTTGTGGTATTCATGTTCTTCAAGGATTTTTCCTATTGAATCTAAATAATCCTCTGGTGCTGGCATTTACTTCACTCCCTTCTACCTTTTTTCTCTTTTGTACTGTTTTCAGGATATAATTTGCACAACTACAAAGTAAGAGGTGCTGTAGGGATGAGGCTGTGGACACAAATATAAAAAGTGCCTGCTTTTGCCAAACTTACTTTCTAAGAGCAACTATATAAAAAGATGATGAGTATTAGGGGGGGAGGTGGAGAGAAAAACTTGCTGGTGGGTAAGTCCATGGTCCAAGAATGCAACATTTCAGCAAATACTTGAAGACAGGTGACCTGTGAGGATATTAGAAAGAGTGTTTCCAATGAGGAAAACAGCCAGTGCAAAGGTCCTGAGGTACAGTGTGCCCAGCAAGTTGTAGGAAGTGCAGGGAACCAGTGTGCCTAGAGGGAGGTGAGCTAAAGGTTACTGATGGGAGATGTGATCCGTGAGATAATATGCAGAAACAGATGGGGAAAGGCATGTGGTTCAGTATAAGGAATTTTTTTTTCTCTGAGGGAAATGGGCTGCACAGTATGACCAAAGGAATTACAGGTGGATTGACTATTAAGTGCTCATTAAATCTGTTTGTCTTCAAATTGGCATCTCACATATGGCACAGGAACTTGCTGACACCGGCCTTGAGTAACTATGACATATTGTCATTGCTTTGGTAGCTTCAATTCAAATGATGGAGTGTCAGCTTTTTGCTAATGAGGTCCTGGAGCTCCTCCTCACTGCTGGAGAGAGAAAGTCGGGATCATGAGAAGCAGAGATGAGGATGACAGAAACTGCCCCAAGCAGCTGGTCGTTAGGAACAGACTCGCACGTGACTGAAGTGGAGAGACAGCCCAGGGAGGGTTAACGGCAGGGATTCCTACGCCAGGCTGCTTGGGTTGGAATCCAATTCTGCCGTTTGCAAGCTGTGCGATGTAAGTTAGCATCTTTGTGCCTCAGTTCCCACAACCTTGACATGGGAATACTTGTGGTACCGCTTAGAATTGCCATGAGGGTTAGTTAGTTACTACCTGGAAATTGCTTTATAAATGTCATACATAAAATCCACATATAATTCCTCCCTTTTGGGGGTTTATGTACCGGGTTTATTATTTTGTGACTCAAGGAAATGAGACAGCTTCCCACAAAGACCTGTTGGCACTTCCCTGGGTCCCTGTGTTTTCCCCTCTGTCTTTGGATGGTGGATGGCTGCGCAGGTGAGTCTGATAGTTCAGGGCTCCCCTTCCATCCTGACCCTGGAACCGCAGCTTTCCTTTAAGGGGAACACCCTGTTGGAAGAAAATATGTTGGCCAAGCCATCATGCTAATTATCTAAGGCTGAAAGGAATTGATTTTCGGGTAGTCATTGAGCTTACTGCCTTAAAAAAATAGCTTATTAAATTAATGTGGTATAAAAGGATTTCTATTTAAGTAATTGGATGGTCACTAGAATAAGAATGAAGGCATATTGAGAACTAGAGGTACAGGGTACAGCAGGCAATGTTACTGAGCATATAGTCTCCATAGTTCTCAGGACTTTGAGGAATTGACATCCATGTGATTTTATGCTTAGAATAGTGTCTGGTTCTTTTTTACTCTTGAATCAGGTCATTATTGAGAGAGAAATATGATCAGCTATTGAGTACTATCCTATTCCAGAGACTCAATATTTTTTAATATTTATTTTTTTAAAAAAGAACCAATATTTATTGCTGGTGGGAATAGAGAGAAAAATGTAATTTCAAACATTGCTATTGGAAATAAAAGTGTGGTAGCCTTTGGAGAAAGCAACCTGGAAACTTATATTTTAAAAATGTTTAGCCCAGTGGGTGTCTCAGTGTTTGAGTGTTGACCTATGAACCAGGAGGTCACGGTTTGATTCCCAGTCAGAGCACATGCCCTGGTTGTGGGCTCAGTCCCCTGTGTGGGGTATGCAGAAGGTAGCCGATCAGTGATTCTCTCTCATCATTGATGTTTCTATCTCTCTCTGTTTCTCTCTCTCCCTTCCTCTTTGAAATAAAAATATTTTTTAATGTTTAAATGTTTCACAGATCCTTGACCCAACAATTCCACCACAGAATTTTTCTTCATACAGATAAAGACACTCATATGTATGAACATGTATAAAAGATTCTTGTGTGCAGTATTATCAGTAGCGGCAAATGTTGAAAGCAAAGTGAATGGCAATCAGTGAGGTAGTGGCTAGAAAATTACGGTGCAGACAACTAAAAAAGTGCAATACCATTCAGATGCTTTTTAAAAATTACCTCCATTTGCCCCAACCGGTTTGGCTCAGTGGATAGAGCGTTGACCTGCGGACTGAAGGATCCCAGGTTCAATTCCGGTCAAGGGCATGTACCTTGGTTGCGAGCACATCCCCATTAGGGGGTGTGCAGGAAGCAGCTGATCGATGTTTCTCTCTCATCGATGTTTCTAACTCTCTATCCCTCTCCCTTCCTCTCTGTAAAAAATCAATAAAATATATTTAAAAAATAAAATAAAAATTACCTCCATTTATCTTCAGTAGGTAGATAGTATTACCTTGACTTACAATTTGAGGAAACTGAAGCTGAGAAGTCCACAGCTACAATTGTATAAACGGTGGAGCCAACATCCAGAATCTTCTATGTCTGCTCCCTAATATACCATTCTACCCACTGCACTCTCCTGCCTCCCTTGATAAGTCACTGCTGGGCCTTAGGAGTCCATGGACTTGATCTCTCCCATCCTTGTAGGTAACATTAATGCTGCCCTGTGAGAACGTTAGATCCCTGCAGCCAATATTCCTAGAATTGGCCTAAGAATAGATAAATCCTTGTGTGTGTCCTGGTTCCAGTGTGGCTTGGGACTTAGAGACTTTTGATTGGTTTTCAAACCAAAGGATCAATGGCTAACATTGTTAGCCATTGCAAGGAAGGCAAAAGATTAGAAGAATAGAGAAATAGGAAAAGTAAGTCATTCAAATTAATATCTCTGGTAGTAAGAAAGGAACTTTTACCAGCTGCTAACTCTGTAGGACTGTGTCTTAGAGAATAAGCAGGGGTTGCTGTTTGAGGATTGTGAAACAGCCATCATGCAGTGGGCATCAAGCTGACCTCAGAACCACACTGTGCTCCACTGCAGGCTACAGCTCACCAGGATGATGAGAGAGGCCTGCTGAAGTGGGCAGGTCCAGGAGGTGAGGCGTCTGGTGGGGGCCAGTGATGACAGGTTCGCCAGGAGACTTGTATTTATTCTGTTGCCCCCAGTTGGGAAGAGGCATTGAGCATTCGTTGTTCATGTGCTGGCAGAGATCGCTTGAGCTAGAAGAACAAATGCTGTTTTCTGAACAATAAGGTTTCTTGGCAGAAATCTTGGATAGTTGGAGCTGCCAGGAAACGAATTAGGGCATGAAATAATTGTAGTATTTATTTTTAAGGATTTTAAGAACACGCCTGGTATTGTCTTGTTCCTAGAACCACCTGTTCAGATTTGTTGAATTGGGATGGAGACAGAGCCAGGCGTCTTTAGTCTCCTGCCGAACCACTGGACGGTCCTCCACGTGACTTCCATCCGTCTCTTGTGTACACGAACAAAGAGCCCTGCTGGCTCTTTCCTGGGTCCCCATATTCTCCCCCCTGTCTTTGGATGGTTGATGGCTCTGTAGATGAGCCTGATAATTCAGGGCTCTCCTCCAGTCCTACCCTTTAAGAATAATACCCTGTTGGAAGAAACTGTCAGCCATGTAGTGGACCAAACTGCAGTCTGGGAGCTTTGGAACTGTTGGTGGGCTTGGCACAATTCAAGATGCCTTGCTTTTCTGGGCTAGACTCTCCTAAGATGACAATTTCAGATATCAAGAGATAGATAGAAAATATCCAAAATGTATTTATTCTCCCTTTATTCTTTAAAAAATAAGAATGCCCAGCAAACGCCAGAAATTACCCACACTGCTCCTGCCCTCTATATCAATGCGAGAATCCTCCTTTGCCTGCATGATCCAAGGCATGAGAATTGGGTCAGTGCATCCAGGCTTTTGGGTGGATGGCAGAGGGCACACCAACACATGCAGCTGGGACCGTGCCATCCAGCGTGTGGTGGTTCCAGTGTGGAGAGCTGTTTGACTCGCCTTCCGCTCTCTTCAGGTCAGGGATTGAATTGTGACCACTGGAAATAGGTCCGTTTTCCTGATGCTTTGGGAGCAGGTTTGATAGTGACACATAAGCACACTATTTGGGATACCAAGTGGCAGATTTTTTATACTCTTGCTTAAAGGATGGTTTCTGCAAAGGGAATGACTTTTCACAGGTAATTTATAAACTTAGCATTGCTGCTGCCTACCTTATGGCAGATTTGGCTAGTCTTGTGGGAAGGGAGGCCCTAGCAGTGCCTTGCTGGAGAACATTGACTAATGTGTTAATTCTCGATTCCATCTGCTTCTTATGAGAAGGGAAAAGTCATTCACATGGAGATGTTAGTACATATCAAGACTCAACTAGGACTCCCCACAAAGTCTTCTATAACTAGACTCACCATGACCTCTTTATAACCAAATCAACATCTAGTAAGCTCACTAGCATTTATTAAATAATCCAACAAACCCTTAATTAAGTTCCTACAAGAGGGAGTAGAGAATGGAGTTTAAGACGATAGACTCAAGACCTAGACTGCCTAGATTTCAACTGTGGCTCTGCAACTTCCTAGTTTTATGATCTGGTTGATTTACTTAATCCTCCTATGTGAAGTTTCTGCATCTATCAAATGGGGGTAAAATTAAAATCTATATTATTGGGTTGATAGGTACAGTAAATGAAGTTCTGTATCAAAAGGAGTAAAAACATCTTTTGAGACATAATGAACACAGTTTAGGAGCGCATTGGGTGATGTGATAATGATGATGATTATGACTGTGACAACAATGTTGATGATGACGATGATGATTTTGTTGTTGGGCTGAAAATGCAAAATACAGTTTTGCTCTCAAGTGGCTAGTAATCTTGGGTGGGTATACAGCTAAGTTAGTCAACAGTTCATCCCAGAGGTGTGTTTGGATAGAGGTGTCCAGTATGTGTGAGTATAAATGATACTTGGCGTGCCTTGGTGGGAAAAACTCTCTAGGGGATATGATGTGCCAGTGTGTGTCAAGGAGGAAGCAGGGGTCGGCTGGGAAGAGAGATGAAAGCAGAGTCTTCCAGGTAGAAACACCAGCATGAGTGAAGACTTGTGTGTGAAGGAATGTGACAACTTTAGAAGCATAGTTAGTTTGGCTTGATTAGTTAGCATGTAGAGTGCAGGTGAGGGAGGGGTGAAGAGTTAACTTGGAGAAAGAAGGGGCCATATCACAAATAGATTTATATGTCTCTAAGGGAATTGGGGTTTTATCTGAATGGTCTGAAGCAAGGGAATGACTGAGTCAGGGAAACAACGAATTAAAAAATCAAATGGGTGAAAACATCAGTGACTCTTAGAACATTCTGAGATTCCTCATCTCTAGAATCAGGAGCTCTGGGACTTCGAGGAGTCAAGGTCTCTGCCGTGCTTGTCAGTATGGAACGAATGGACACAACATTGTCTTTTTTTGGATTTTCTATCAACAAGGCAGGAAACAGATGGCATACTCGACTAGGATTTTCAAAAATCATTGTTAAGGGACTTATTTAGAGTATCGTTAGGGCTTAGGAAACCACCAGGCTTGGTGAGGGACCCAGGTTGTTTCGAGAGTGGAGCAGGAAGGACCAGGAGGAGAACATAGTGTGACAGAGCCTGGGTCAGAGCTGAGGCTGTCGATGAGGAGCCACGTGATAGACCACAAGCCACCAACAGGACTGCTGGGTAACAAGGAGAGAGATCCTCCGTCCTCCCTCTTTTCCCGCCCTCATCTCCTACTGGTGCCTCCTGTCACTGACTCCAGTGGAAGCAAGAGAGCAATGTTAGAGGTCTGCCTCCCAGGGTCCAGAGAAGGACTGCGAAGAGACCTAGCAAGAAGATGGGGAACAACCAGCATCTCTCTCATGACAGAGCACTCAGGGACTGTTTTAAGTATTTTAAGTTATTTATTTGTTGTTTGTCAACATCCACTGCAAGACAATAGCTGTGGATAAGAGAGGAATTTGCGAAATTTTCCAAATCACCTTCCTCTTCTGTATCAGAAAGTTGCACCAGACCACTTTCTTCCATTAGGGCATTCTCATGGGAAACCACTGAGCAAATACCATAATACCCCTCCCTCATTTCCCATTCATTGAGGTTCATCCTTGTGGCAGGCTATTGAGATATATCGCCCATCCTTACAACAGACTGAAAGGTTCTCTATATTATTATTCACATTTCTCAGGCAAGGAAATGGAGATAGTGATTTTCCAAGAACACTACATCAGGAACTATATTCAAATGAAACTGGGATAGAAATTCAGGTTTTTTGTATGTGTGTACTTTTGTCTATACCCCACTGCCTTTTGGCAATAGCGGTTCTTTGGAAGGTTACCAGCCTGCTTTGGGAAAGATACTGAGACCTGGATCTCTACTGTCCTCACCATCACCACCATCCTCATCATCACCATCAACAACAAAGCAAAAGCAACAAATAGACACATGGTGCCAGAGGCAGGATTTGTGGACACTAAACCTGAACATCTTAATGAGGAGGCTTATTTTGTTTTTATTTTTTGCTTAACTCTGGTTTTGTTTTTTAAATGACAAGTTTCAATTTTGACTTTGTAAAAGGATTTTTATCAGGTGTCGCCCTGCAGGTATTCCAGTGGTGACATGTTGCTTATACTTTGGTGCTGTGACGCATTCCAGTGGGATCATTGGCTTAGCCACTACTTTAATACTATTTTGGTGCCACTGAAATGTCTGCATTATGGTGCAAGGTGAAATTGCCCAGGACTGTCCTTCTATTCTCTCCCTAAATGATGGCAGCTACAAGCCCCAACCACGGCAGATGAGATAATTGAATAATTTGTATACCAAATTAAGGCCCAAATGATGCTTTTAATACCATAATTACTCATAATGAGGAAAAGGTCAGCATTCATCAGTAATTATCCATTCTCTATAATTTTTAAAACATGAAAAAAAATGCTGTGGCCAGCACATCCAAACGGGAAAAGGCACCATACAGCATCACTGATACGGGAGAGCCATGCTCCATTATTAAATTAGTCATTTCATTTGAAAGACACAATGTATAATTGATCAGCTAATTTCTCCTGAAGCCTTTCATTTAAATACCATACTTCATAGATACTTAAATGCACATTTTCTTTCACATTTTCACTTTCCAAAACCGTACGTCATTGTGTGATATAGTTTCTTTAGCATCTTTCTTTGTCTGTCTTCGTGGTACATAGATAAATGCAGATCTTAAACTCAGCAATGGTAGCCACCCTGCAGGATTTCACCCTCTTTCATGAATAAGACAGACCCACCAAAACGTCCACAGCCAGTCAATGCCAAGGGCATCTGGATGACAGGGGTGGTCTTAAAGGGTCGGAGGAAGAGAAGACTGCCAGCTGCTGGGGAGTGGGAGAGCAGAAAGTCTCACCTGCCTCGCAGATGGGGAGCGACATGCTGAGCTGCAACATTTTAGGCAGAAAGAATAGTACGTAGCAAGGCCAGGCAAGGGGATGCGTGTGGGATCCAGCGAAAGCCCCCATGGTCTGACAGAGCGGCAGCCTCTCACTGTTGGGATTAAAGCTTCTGCTTTGTTGCCCTGCCAGTGTGGCTTAGTGGTTGAGCGTTGACCTATGAAGCAGGTAGTCGCAGTTTGGATTCCCATGTCGATTCTCAACACATGCCCCAGTTGCAGGCTCGATCTCCAGTGTGGAGTGTGCAGGAGGCAGCCAATCAGTGATTCTCTCTCAGCATTGATGTTTCTCTCTCTCTCTCTCTCCCTCTCCCTTCCTCTTTGAAATCAATAAAAATATATTTTAAAAAATACTTCTTTTTTTTTCTTTTGCAGCTCATTAGTCGTACAGTGAGATAAGCCTTTGCTTTCTGCACCTCACTTCTTTGCACAGTGACAAGAATCACACACCCATGGACAGGCTCCCCAAAGCCCTGCATATTCCTCTAGTCGAGAAGAGTGTTTGTGAAAAGTTTAGTGACACAGCTGGGGCTGGAGTGAAAACCTAGTCTGTTGCTATAACGAAGCTCCATTTCAGTTCAGCTCACCTGAGCTGCTCTGTGTCCAGCATCCTGCCAAGCGAATATAGAAAAGAAAAAGTGAAGGGGATAAGAAGGTTATAAAACCAACTCTCAACCCACTAAAAGCTTTCGTAACAGAAATAGAATTTTGTTTCATATCAACAAAGCCCTGTGAAGCGCCTAGTGCCTCATCAGAATCTCCCTCTGCAGCGGGTTATTTTCTGAAGGTATTTCTGCACTGATGGAAATGATAGCAAGGTAGCCGAAAGACATCTGGGCGTTTGGAAGAAGGAAGCTGCCTGCCAGTGGGGAGGGGTGTTTTTGTGAGCATGTAAAAGGTGGGGCTGGTTTTCAGAGGCAGTTGGTGAAAACCCATCCCTCCTTGCTAGTTCCTGTTACCACCTGGTGAGTCTGCCAGAGATCATGATGATACACTTTTTGGCCAGCTTGCTGCATCTCTGTGCCCACCATCTACATCCATTTCCCACTGTTAGCAGTCAGGCCTGGCGGGCGGTGTACCTATACGCACACTTCCTGTCCTATGGCACTGTGTTTTATGTTACGGTTCCCTGATGCCCATATTTGTGCTATTGACATAGTCTCCTGTTACTGACCACAAAGAAGGAACTGTGGCGTGCAGGAATGGTATTACTGAAAGAGAAGAAGTTGTAGCAGGTCCTAATCTCCCACTGGGAACATAAAGTGATGTGCGGATGGTACCTCGCCAGCCCCCATCCTTGTGTACCGGGGGGACCTAGAAAGCCACTGTTCTCATGATCTCCTCGAGGACTTTTGGGCTCTTGAATTGGAACTTGGTGTGTTGGTGATTTGCATGAGTAGTTTAGGTAGCCATCCTGGGTCATAGATAGATTGACCTCATCATAAATGATTGAGAACCGTCTACTCTGCATATTTGCCTCACACTGTTATTGATGGGGCAGGATTTGAACAGATCCTTACTTAGTAAATTATGGTAAATATACAGAATGGAATATTCTTTATTAGGGTGTATGGCCTTTGCCCAGCTCCAAACTGGTTGGGATCTGCTGAGTCCAAGACTGTCCTAGATTGGATGTCCAACTAGACTTCAAATGGCTGCGGTTTAGATGTCTTGATATTCTCTACTTTCTACTGAGTCTAGATTTCAGTGAAGATCACGCCACATATTCTTCCAGAGATGGCACAGAGGATGGCTCTCCCACTTCTCTAACTGAACCCAGATCTGAGATCCTAACT
This sequence comes from Murina feae, assembly GCA_004026665.1. Lineage (NCBI taxonomy): Eukaryota > Metazoa > Chordata > Mammalia > Chiroptera > Vespertilionidae > Murina > Murina feae. The sequence continues at coordinate 28,352 of PVJC01007952.1, forward strand.
TTAGAGGTAGGTGCAGCATTTGAAACATAAAAAACAACCGTAACAGTAATAAAAAGAATAATTATTCACATCGATGTTCCAGGCAGTGGGCATTACTCTAGGCAGTCCACATGGACTATATTACTTAATCTCTTAGCAACACTGTCTATGAGGTTGGTCCAGGTATGCCCACTGTACAGACAAGGAGACAGGGGTGTGTTAAGATGGTATGCTCTGGGCCATATAGCTATGGAATAGTGATTTGAGCCCAGTCCGTCTGACTTTAGGATCCATGGGTCTTAATTAATAATAAGGGTTGAAAGGGGCCCAGAAGTAGCCATATGAATAGGGAAGTATAGATTGAAGCACTTGATAGCTGGCCCATTGCCTCTGAATAGATGACTCGGGGAAATGTAGTCCTGTCATATTCTGTTCTCAACAGCCTGGTATCTTCCTGTGTGATTTTACTAGGAATCATCGATTACTGAAAACGGTTTGTGACACGATGCAATTAAGTGAGCCAAGAATTACATGTCAAGTGTTTCCATCTTTATTTGCTTATGTCAAGTGGAGTCAGAGCTCTTCTGAGGTCAGCCAAGCAAGTGTAAAGTGGTTGATTTATTCCCTTTAAGTTTTGTCAAAATTTGTGGGCAGGGAATCTAATTTTCAGTTTAATTTCTGTTCCTAACACACACAACTCCATTTTTATTTTCGTTCTTTCTCTCCTTATTACTGCTAGCCAGAACACATAATTTGTAGGTTCGCTTTACTTGGATATTGGTTGAAAATATGAGTCTGAATCCTTTGCCTTCTTATCTTTCCGTTAAGTAATTTGTAAAGGATTGTCAGTTACAGACCAGTTTAAATGACGTCAGCCATTTTGAAGAATGCCCAACAAAGCAAGATAATTTTATTAAATTGTCCTTTAAAAGTCTTATAATTCCCACACTGAAAATTTTTTGTGGCTAGTGATAGTTTTGTGTGATTATTATGTCTACTATGGGCTAGTGATAGTTTTATGTGATTATTATGTCTATTATGGGCTGGACATGAAGGAGATGCAAGGGTGAATAAAACCCATACTATTGCTTTAGTTTTCTTAGCTATAAAAGGAAGGTGATCTTTGTAAATGCTCTACTCTGAGTACTCAGTAAGGTTTATCTAGAGCCAGATGGCCTCAAGGTTATCTTGGTTTCTGATTCTCTAACCTAAAACCAGCAGACGTGTCCTGGTTCCTTACTCTCCAAGCTCCCAGACCGGTATTGAGACTCCTGCTTACTCTTCTCACCTTGCCAATACCTGAACTGTGACTGGTTTCAATCATATACCAAGATTTCATGCATAGAAGCGCTGGGCTAGGTGTTAACTTTGAGCTGTGCAATGGAGTGTTCTCTGTATTAATATTGAGGAATTTAGATTTCTGAGATTGAGAACATCTTTAATTCCTCCTCAAATCTGCTTCTTTCCCTTAGTTACCACTAGCTGATCAGTGTAACCTCTTTTATAAAGTTGACATACCTTAGAAAGCAAAGGGTATTCTTGGGATCACCAACTCATTCTACACTTAGCACTTAGTCTTGAGTCCCAGGAACCCACCATGGGATAGTTTCCCCAGGACTGTGTCAAGCTATAAAATTGAAAATATACCTGGCCAAGTAGTTCAACTCAGTTGGTTAGAGCATCATCCTGATATACCAAGGTTATGAGTTCGATCCCCAGTCGGGACACATATAAAAATTAACCAGTAAATGCATAAATAAGTAGAACAACATCTCTCTCTCTCTCTTTCTCTCTCTCTCTCTCATCATAAACTTTAAAAAAATAAATTAAATAAAATTAACAACCCCAGTTTCGAAGAACCTCCTGGGTCTCAGCCAAAAAGGGATGTTGGTCACCCTAGGTGCAGAAGACCAGCCGAGGTAGTCTTCACGAATGCATGCCTCATGTCCCATTTGTATGTAACTATTTTGCCACAATAAAAAAAAAAGAGATTAATTATTCCCTTTCAAATGCAGCAATTGCCTTTTAAGTTCCATTTGTTACAGAGACTAATCTATTACATAGCGCTCCTGAGGGGCCCACATCATATCTTCTGCTTTGTATGTACCTGAAGCCACATATATCCCTTTCTCTCCAGTTAAACAGATTCTGTCAGACTTTTGAGAATAACCAGACAATTGACAAATGACAAGTCCCTTTTATTGATTTGAAATAAGAACTATAACTGGCAAGCAGGCAATGGCTTGGGACAGTGGATCATCTTCTATTTTCTTTTTTTTAAATCCTTACCTAAGGATATATTTTTTATTGATTTGAGAGAGAGAGAGAGAGAGAGAGAGAGAGAGAGAGAGAGAGAGAGATGAGAGAGAAGTATTTATCTGTTGCTCCTGTATGTACCTGGACCAGGGATTGAACTCCCAACCTAGGTATGTGCCCTGATCTGGAATCAAACCCACAACCTTTTTGAGGTACAGGGTGATGCTTCAACCAAAGTAACCCACCCGGCCAGGGCTGCTCACATCCTCTTTGTCCCTATGAAAAGAGTCAACCTCGAAAATAAAATAGCCATAAAAAGGTTGTTTGTTAATCATGGTACCCACATTGAGTAATCATATTAGAAAACCATCAAGTTTTATGAGTTCACTTACCCATCTGAAAGCATCTATTAATTCTCAGTCCTGGCTGTGAAGTATAAGCATTGCTCTTGGGTCTGTTCCCGAGAGACTTCAAGTTAATTGGATTGGGGTGAAGCTCAGACATTGCTCTTTTTTTTTTTTTTCAAAACTCTCCAGATTATCCCAGTTTTTATCCAGGCCTGCAGCTAAGCATGGAGGGAACTCGCTCCCCTGCTGGCCGGGGAGCTTCTCCACTGAGTGGTACCAGACACACAGAACACCACGCAATTCTCTGCTTAACTCCTTAAAGACCGAATCATCTGTAAGACACACAGCAGAGCATAAAATCCATTGCTTTCTGTTTGCAATTTCTGGATTCTGTTTGTCATTTCCTCAACCAGACTTGGGGGTATTTACAAACAGTTCCTTATGGTGAGATAAATCTTTTGAGTTTCGGATACCCTCCACTTATAATGGATTCTTATTAGCTCCAGTTTTAGAGAATGTCATTTGCAAATCTGGGCCCCAACGCTTAGAAGAGCAGCCCCCCTGGGAGCTTCTAGTGGATGCTGTATTCGCTCAAAATAAAGAAGCCAGAATAGAATAGAATAGAAGCCAAATAGATTGTTTCTGGGTACCCTTTACTCCACTTTCTGAAGACTTTCTTTGAACCTTCCTGACTTGCCTTTGGAAACTTTTGGGAGAAGCCTTTTATTCTTAGCTAAACAACCAACGTTCCCCTGGTGAGACTCCATATTAAAACCACCTTCCCAAATAAAAACGGTTCTCTAGTTCTTCTAGTTTCTCTGGTTCAACGATTGTCAACCTTTACTACCCTTTTAAAAAAAATTTTTATTGATTTTTTACAGAGAGGAAGGGAGAGGGATAGAGAGTTAGAAACATCAACGAGAGAGAAACATCGATCAGCTGCCTTCTGCACATCCCTGCCTTCTGCGGGGATGTGCCCGCAACCAGGTACATGCCCTTGACCGGAATCGAACCTGGGGCCCTTCAGTCTGCAGGCCGACACTCTATCCACCGAGCCAAACCGGGTAGGGCTTTGCTACCCTTTTTACGGGAGCCACCTTTTCTCCGAAGTGTTCTCTGTAGAGATTTCATTCCAACTGTTGGTCCACGGGAAACACAGAGATGCTTTGTCCCTGCGGTTTCTCATCTGTGGGTTCCTTCAAGGTAAACGGCTGTTATTTTACACTGTTTTACAACAGGACCAATTTAGGTTCAGCATAGCGAACTCCCTCACCTGGCATACATATACAACAAGGACATTTCTGTGCAGTGATTATTTAAAGGAACTTCTCCCATATCTCCTTTTTTTTTTTTTTTCTTCAAGACCAGAGGATGAAGGGCATTATGTAATTAAGGGATTGACTGATATCCTAATCCTTTTAGCAACTCTGTTGCTGTTTAGGGTTTCTCTTGGAAGCTGCCTCCGAAATATTTTAATTTTTTAGATGTAGAAATTCAGTCTCACAAAGAGATTGAAAGACCTCCCCAAGGACATTCATTGCTAGTCAGAGGTTGATCCAGGAATCTAATTGAGGCCTTCTAATTCCAGCAGTGTTGCCAAAGCCACATTTTTCCCTCCTCCTCCTGCCAAACACAGTCACAGAGTATGATGCCTCACCTGGCCCCCTGCCCTGGAAGCCTTCCGATGCCCAGAACTAAAGACATTTGACCACACGTAAGGGTCTGTCCCAGACCAGGCTGTAGGATGATCAGTGATCACTAATCAGAAGGAATTTTCGGAGCCATCCTCAGGAGTCCAGTCTTCACCTTCTTGGTAGTGACAGCCCTATGCTGGGAGCACTGGGAACACCTGGGGCCACTGTTCGGTTCCTCTTGGTTGGATTCTCCCAATTGTCCTCCAGTTCCTTCAAGACTGGGAAGCCCCATCCTGCTGCCCAGCCTATCTCCCCAAAGTCCATGTTCTTTCGCTGAGCCTCTGCCAAGCAGTGGGAGCCCTGGTTTCTCCTACCCACTCACCATCTGCTCACCTCCCCCATGGCACCTGCTTTCTCATGCCATTTTCCCAGATGCAACTTGACTTCTAGTCTACACCTCCTCCTCTGCTGATGCCTTCCTGGACCACTGTGTCTCACCGTACGCCTACCAACTACCCTGTCCTGCCTGCCAGGGCTCCTCCCCACTGCCCAGAGCTGGGTCTGCCTTGCCTCTGTAAGTCTGTCTAGGTTCAGGGCTCTGGTCTTACCCACCATCTGTGAAGTTCCAGTTTCTTGGCCTGGAAAGGAACCATCCATTCCCTCTACCAAGTGAAGATTCTATTTGGACTCAGCACTTTCCTCCACTTTTTATTTATATCTCAGAGGATTTAACCTTTTATCCTGGCATCAGGGTGTTACCAGTGATTGCCTTTTGTCTTTCCAAGTGCTGTCAGACCTCTGCTTTTGGTTCTGTCAATTGTCCTCATTTCTCATTGTCCTTACTTTTCAGCCATGGTGTCAGGTTTGCTTTCTCGCTTGCTTTCCTTTGTTTCCTTCTTACTTGTTTGGTTTTGTGGGGGGTTCTAGTTGATCCGTCTTTCACTGCATCGATCTAGCCAGCAAATGGATGGGTGATGGATTGACGGAAGAACAAATGTGCAAACATTCTGCATATTTCCCTTTTCATGATCTATGGCTGCCACACACGGGGTATCTGATATGTGTGAAGCTGAGCAGTGGTCTTTGTGTTTTATCACTGTCTCATTCACTGTCCCTTAAATGTGGTTAACAGTCAACCCATACTTGTTACTAATAATAAAGCCAATACTGTTGTCTTGCCAGACTCAGGGTTGGTGTTGGAATACAGGAGAGCCTTGTACAAGTTTACAAGAACAACCCTATCTTTCTCTTTGTATAGGAAGAGAGGCAAGACAGGGCTATTACAATAATTAATGTCTCTAGAGGCATCCCATTATTAGATATGCCCATAAACCTGAAGTGCAGCATTTGAAATATTAGAAATCACAGATCTGCAAAGCAGCCTTAGAAAGGGACAGACATGAGACTGGAGCGAGAGAAGTTAAATTCATTTAATACCATGTACCCAAGATCGACAGGATAAAATGCAGGAATTGCATGATTTTTGAAACTTATTTTAATTTAAAAATGATTATAATTAAAAAATGAAAATGATTGACATTGAAAATGCCTTTGATTCTTCACTGTTGCAAATTCCATAGCAGAGCCCAGGTCTGTGTGCCCTTTTATATACAGGAGCCTGTGTTTCCTCCACTTACAAACCTTGACGTGGAATTGCACATTGTAAACTGCTCGGAGACATTGATTAGCACTTCAGAAAGGCAAACGCAGTCTGAGAGGCAGCCCGTTTCCCGCCGGCGGTTGTCAGCCTTCTCAGTGCTCGTGTTTCTTGAATGAGTACTCGGTCATGGTTTTCTTTGCATGTCTCTGTTTATTAGTGAACACTGGACAGCAGTTGGAAATAATGAGCTGACGCTGTATGGTCCAGGTTGGGAAAGATCTCTGAAATCTGTTGTTAAGCAAAAAAATTGGAAAGCAGTGCATATGGTACTGTTCCATTGGTAGCAATGGGCCAGGCTCAATGTAAACTGTATTTTCTCTTCTGAATCTATACTAGTACATGTGTAAAATGCGTAGGGAAGGAATGTGCACAAAGCTACACCTCACAGTGATGACAGTTTCTGACTCTGGGAAGAATGGAATGGGGAAAGTAGGAAGAGTATGTGGCTCTTCATACATCTTTATTGTTTGAGTTGTTACAGTGGGAATGCATTCAAGGATTACCATGTATGATTTTTAAAAAGTAATGAAAACATCCATGGTATAATGTCTTCTGTCTCGGGTATAGGAGCCTTCATTAAATGATTGCTGGGATAGCAAAATATATGATCGCAAACATATAATCGACACCTACTATGTGGCAGACTTGTGGAGGGTAGGAAGGATGGATAGAACTGCCATTACCCTTGCCATGTTTATGGTTCGGTGTGGCAGCAGACATGTAGGCAGATAATTAAGCCTCACTGATTAAGGGACTGGACTTGGAGAATGTTACCTAGAACTATGGGAACAAGGCAGGGAGGGTTGGGGAAAGCCTCCAAATGAGGCTGTATTGGATGTAGGTTTTGAAAGGTGTGAAAGGTGTGCGGGAACTGTCCAGGCTGGGATGGTGAAAGTGACACTCGAGCACCATAAACCGTTCCGTGCAAGGGCACAGAAGCAGAAGGGGCAGGTGCTCCTGTGGCTGGGGAAATCCGTTTGGGGACAGGATGAGTGAGGAAGCTGGGAGGCTATGATGAGTATGAATCATGTCTGGTTTCCCAAATGGAACTAGAGAGATGGGCCTCTTTTCCTGTTGCTTCACCAGCACCCAGCCTAGCATACTTAGAAAGCATGCATGCCTGTGTGAACGTAATATCCCTACCGAGTGTGGGAGCAAAACCCCATCACTGTACAAGGCTTCATCATCCCTGGCCAACGCCAGCTCTGCCCCTATCTGCCTTCATCATAGCGTTCCTTTCTCAGAATCTTCCAACTCTCTTAGTCCTCTGGTTTCTTCTTTTCATCACATTAATATCCTCGGGTGCCTTTGTCTTAAAAATGACAGTGTTGGCTCTACCTCCTGTCTCCAGGTCACCTTCACTCGTACAAGCAGGGGCTGGGTGCCCTCTGTGGGTGCTTAAATCACCCACTGCATGCCTCTCTTTTGCACTTCTGCCATATACTGCTCTTACTGGGTTATTTTTCTCTTTGTTCTTCAGTTTCTTTTGAAACCCTTGGCCTCAAGCTCTGATTTTTGTTATTTTTATGTCCCCAGGAGACAACACAGTACTTGGCATGTAGCAAGTGCTTAATAGATGTTGAATAAATGAATTTTCCCTGCAGTTGATACTGGGTTGTTGATTTGTGCTGTTATACCTGGCCCATCACCACATTGTACAATGTCATGTGTGCCTATTGGACAATATGGTTGTGTGGTTATAGGATGATGCAAACCGTAATAATTCACGGAGGTAAAAGTAATGGGAGCGGAGCATTTGTGAGGAGTAATATCATGAGAATTCAGAACAGGTTGGAGGCCATATTGTTAGTGGAAAACACATTTCTATTGAAACGTAGAAGCCTTTCAATAAAATCAGTGTTGTGTAACACAATTTTAATTTTCATGTCCTCACACTGAGGTTTATAGGTGTTAATTTTTTCAAATACCTCCAATTTGTATGAGTTTTTATTTCAGTGACTAGTTGTGATCTGACATACATGTAGCCACCCCATGTGAAATAGCAGTCTCCTCACAGTGCCTCCCCTGGGTCCTGGCCCTGCATCCTCCCTAGACCCAACTTTATTATCTTCCTGACACTGGGCACCATGTAGCTGCTGACTTGTTAATGTCTGTGTCTTATGTTAGAACTTAAGCCATATGTGGGCAGATACCTCTTCATTTTCTCTCCCTGGTGCATCCCATAGTGCCTTGCGTGTAACAGATACTTGATTAAATATTTCATGCATGGATGGATTTTCTCATTATTCTATAGCAAAATCTATCAAACCATTTGCCTTCTGCCTGATATTAAAAATTCATCATATTTAAGTGTTTTCTTAAGCCTTGAAGAGTTACCCGGGGCCACATATTCTGTGGATGTAAAAACCCTTGCATGCAGCTGACACTGTAAAATAGTCATCCATGGTGATTAATGATTGTTTGCTTGTTTTGAGTGGTTTTAACTAATTTGAATGATGTTGTGCAGAGGCATCTTCTATTCTCAGTGGTGCCCCACTGTCCAGTCCTTTGTCATCTGGATGTACAGCTGACTTGTTTAAAGTAGGAAATAAAAATAATGTAGAGTCACTACTGAATATGTTAACCAGGGAATCAGACAGCTTTGCAAACAGGAATTACAACACTAATGTGATAGGTTATAAATTATTATTTGACACCTTTTCTGTGTAGCAGATTTTTTTTAAAGAGCGCTACCTTATATTAATATTGTAAAAGCTGGAGCCATGAACTGAATACTCACACGCATATATATTTACATGTATGTAGCTGGAGACTCAACTACTATTTGCTTTGGACAATGGAGCAAACAGAGCATAAAATTAAGTGTAGGACACATTAAATCTGCACATTTTAAAATTTTTATACCACTTTCAGTAAGTAATAGTAACTTGAAAACTAGTTTGACTCTAAAAAGTATTAGAAGATAAAATACATTTGATGAGTGGAAATAATATGATTGGAAGGGTAGCAGAGAGAGAGGCTAGAATCACCCTGCTTGCTGTATGAAAGATTTTTGCTGCTTCATAATCAATAATCCCAAATGATTCTGGAGGGCTCCACTGATGTATTAAAGGTACAGAAGAATAATGTCATGGAGGAGTAGAGAATTGGTGGAAAATTAGTTTGGAATCCATTTTTTGGGCTTTTCTTTAAAGGATCAGAAAAATGTCTTGCACTCAATTCTCTCTGGCCTGTATATCAAATGTGTAACCCAGATATTTTTATTATTAAGGTAATGTGCTTTCGAATCAAAGACGGCGAGAAATGCAGAGGAAACCTTTGAACCTCCAGCCTCCTTCTGCACCTGCTCAGAATGCCTACTGGCTAAGAGAGCAGAATTAGGGCTGAGGATAGAAATGGAAAATGATATTCATGCCCAAGCAGAGAGCAAAGGTTTTTCAATTCAACAACCTGTGTCATTTCAATGAAAAATGGACATAGGAGAAGAAATGAAAAGGGGGAGCTTATTAGAAAGTGATAGACGGGAAAAAGAAAAAAAATGAAGACATGAAGGAGGATTTCTGATGATTTGTGGGGAAATGTAAGTACAGTTACGTGGGGAGCTGCATTGGTGGTGCATCTCTTATGGCATTATTCCTTCCTACAGACTCTGGATGATGCTTGTTTAGTGGGAGAGTTCTTCTTGCTTCGGATTCGTTAAGCACTTCATAGGCTCCCATGTTTCATTGTCACAAGTAAGATTCATGAGCCAGATTTCTGTTTATGTCCCCAAGTGATCCTCCCTAGAGAAAGTCAGTCATCCACACAGACCAAAAAGACAAGACATATTGGGAGAAAGACCGAGAAAGTGAAAACTGCTTCTCTTATGCCAAGTGTGCATGTACTGATTGGGAGCTAGAGTTCATGTTTAGTTGGGAATCTGTTGCCAGTCAGAGACGATTCTGCGATTTCTCAGCAACAAGCCCAGTGCAGATACACAAAAATAAAAACCTGGTCGCTATTACCTTAATTTTTAAACAATCCAGAGACAGCCCAGCTGGCATGGTCCAGTGGTGGAGCCTCAGCCTATGAACCAGGAGGTCGGGGTTCCATTCCTGGTCAAGGCACATGCTTGTGTTGTGGGTTCGATCCCCAATAGCGGGCATGCAGGAGGCAGCTGACTGATGATTCTCTCTCATCATTAATGTTTCTATCTCTCACTCCGTCTCCCTTTCTCTCATAAATCAATAAAAATATTTTTTTAAAATTCAGAGACAAAGATATAAATAAGATATTGGCAAAAAATTTACAGATAAAGTCAAATATGAACAAAGACAATATTTGAAGAGAAAAAACACCTCCTTTAGAAAACTTTAGTATCCTCAAAGAAATTCAGAAATGTACTGCATTCATTAAAAATTGCATTCATTCAAAAAAGTCCTGAGTGCTTTTAAGAAGAAACACACCAGAGAATAAGGCAGCCCACAGAAATGAAAATGCAAGTTTTTAAATAAATTTTAAAATGCAGCAGATGATTTGGCAAATGAAATTGAGAAAACTCTCCCACCATGTAGGGCAGGCGTTGGAAAACTTTTTCTCTGAAGACCTAGATGGTGAATATGTTCAGTTTTTCAAGTCATTTGGTCTCTGTCACAATCATCCATTCGGGCTTTTTAACATGAATGCAATGGGCATAGCCATGTTCCAATAACACTCTGTAAACACTGACTTTTGAGTTGCACATATTTTTTATACATGTTTAATTTTTTAAATCATTTACAAGTGTAATGACTGTTGTTATTTACTGTGTGGACCATAAAAATTAAGCAGTAGACTGGATTTGGCCCATGAGGCCATAGTTTATTGACCCCTAATGTTGATGAAAAATATGGATGATATGTAAAAATACAAAACTAACTTGTGGCATGAATTTAAACAACTTCTTACATATAAGCAAAGAAAATCTCTTTGATTTCCATGTTTGGGAAGCTTCTTTGAGATTCTCAGCACTTCGGACATTGGGCTTCTGAGAATGTAGTACAAGAAAAAATAATCCAAACCAGACTAATTGGCCCAGCATTTGAACAGTTTACACAGTTATTATTAGGTAAATGCAGCTCCTTGATACCTTTTTAACTTTGAATCAATCCACAGTTATAACATAGCAAATCAGGTAGAGGGTGTAGGATGAAAAATATTTGCTATTGACCTTGACCATATAAAAGCAATGCTGTGGATGACAGAAGATGGGACTTGGCAGGAAAGGAACAAATATAGAAAACATAAAAAGGGAAAATAACACATGTAGGAAAAAATTAAAAGGAGTCTCTATTTAGAAAAACGTATATTTAAATATATTATTTAAGGTTATAAAAATAAAAAAATGGGCAGAGGACTTGAATAGATACTTCTCCAAAGAAAGCATACCGATGATCAATTGACATATGAAAAAATGCTCAACATCACTAATTGTCATAGAAATGCACATTAAAACCACAATGAGATATCACCTCACACCTGTCCAAATAGCTAACAATAAATCCACTAACAACAAGTGCTGGCGAGGATGTGAAGGAAAGGGAACCCTGTTGCATTGTTGGTGGGAATGCAGATCGGTGCAGCCACTGTGGAAAACAGTATGGAAGTTCACAAAAATAAATAAAAATGGGACTACCTTATGACCCAGCTATTCTACTTTTGGGAATATATCAAAAGAAACCCAAAACACTAATTTGAAAGATTATATGTACCCCTATTTCCATTGCGGCATTATTTACAAGAGTGAAGATATAGAAGTAACCTCAAGTGCCCATCAATAGACAAGTGTATAAAAAAGTGGTGGTACATGTTTACTTAGCTATAAAAAAAGAATGAAATCTTACCATTTGTTACAATGTGGAGGTACCTAGAGAGTATTATGCTAAGTGAAATATGTCAGTCATAGAAAGACAAATACCATGTGATTTTACTTATATGTGTAATCTAAATAGCAAAATAAATATACAAAATTGAAACAGACACATAGACACAGAGAGTGAACTAGTGGTTGCCAAATGGGAGGGAGATTGGGAAAGTCGGTGGAAAAGGTGAAAGGATTAAGAAGTACAAATTGGTAGTCACCAAATAGTCACAGGGATATAAGGTACAGCACAGAAATGCATATTAATGTATGATGGCTACTGGAAACATGAGAGGGACACATTGTAAAATATTTGATTGTCCAGCCACTATGCTGTACACCTGAAACCAAAACAAAAGAATATTTAAAAATAAATTGCATGGCAAAACAACCAATTAAGAATTAAAATTAGTAATACCAAGAGCAAACCAGGAGAGAGGAGCGGGGAGCTAGGTAGGATATGTGCTAACTTCGGAGCGTTATCTCCAAGTATCCACGAATAATTCTCTAAAACTGATAAACTAAAGATACTGAAAAGAGGAACTACTAGAGGTTGCCCCTGGAAATTGCACCTGGGGTTGGAGAAGGGAGATATTAGAGTTAGACCAGAATCGTGCGTGTTTTACTTAAAAAAGAATAGTAGTTTCCAGTGAGAAGAAATGGGACCGGCGCAGAGTGGTAGTTTTCACCACAGCTATTTTTTAAACCATGTTAGTACTTTCTTTGATAGCCATAAGAAGATTAAAAATAACCAGGAAAATTATAGAAGCATATAAATTACTAAAATTGTTAAGCAAATATTTTGTTCAGAGTGGTATATGGCCATAAGACATGTACATGGACATGGATTCTATAAAAAACGGTTTATAAAAATAAAGGTAATTTTGTTAATGAGTAAAATTTTCTTTAATTGTGTAAAAGTCAGCATTTGAAATGCAAATATATAAGAAAAGTATGTTTTCTTTCTGCTGTCATATAATTCATCTCACTTCCAGTTTATCCTCTTCTCTGTTATATTCTCTGTGAGATTTCCAAAGCTTTATCAGCCTTCAATTGGCATACTACTTGGAGAATTTATGAATTCACCAGTTTATCTGAACTGGAGTTTGCCCCTGTTAGTCCACTTGAGCTGCCATAACAAAACATTGTAAACTAGGGTTTAAAGAACAGACATTTATTTTTTTATAGCTTTGGAGGTTGAAAATCTCAGGTCAGGGCATCCTGGCCTGGTTGGATTCTGGTGAGAGCTCTCTTGTTGGCAGACAGCCACCTTCCTCTGCTGCATCCTCACACGGCAGAGAGAGACCAAGAGCTCTCCAATGTGTCTCCCAATATAAGAACACTAACTCTATGGCGTCAAGATCCCACCTTATGACCTCATTTTACCCTGCGTATTTCCATAAAGGGCCTATCTCTAAACACAGCCACACTGGGGGTTAGAGCTTCACACCTGTGCTTTGGAGGAATACACACATCCAGTTCATAACAGCCCCCATTGGATTACATTATCATATGGCTGCATTGAACATATGGACAAATTGTTTTACCATGGAGATGTCATGGAACTGGGCAGTGGCTATTCTTCATGTGGACTTAATTAAAGCTTTGGAAGGCTAGTACTGGAAGTTCTGTATCAATGGACCCCTGCCCTCAGACTCCAGAGTTCATAGGCTCTCCAGACCCCAGAGCCCCCTCCTCGCCCCTGCTCATTACAGCAAGCAGCATTTTCTTAGTGCTTTTGTTTCTCCTGAGTGCCAGCAGCATGGTGGCCCAACTTCCCTGGGACCCATCAGCCTCCTCTTTTCTGTTAAATCATGTAAACACTCAGCTTTTCAATTATTTCATTTGATCTTCACAGAAACTTTGTAAGATGGGCAGTGGTGATTCATTCACATGTTGCTGGTGCTGTAATTGAGAGGAAATAGCACGGCCCTGCTGTAACTGCAGAACATGGACCTCCTTCCATGACAAGGGAGTGGAAAGAGCTCTGAGCCAGGCATCTGACAGCCTCTATGCCTGGCACACCCGGGTTAGGTCAGAAGCAGGGTTCTTTTGGTCAGATTTATCTTGACCGATTCAATTAGGGAAGCAGTCCAGCACTGGGATTCTCAGGAAGACAGCTCACCTCTCCCCTGTGTGCACCAAGCCAGAGTGATACCATGAAGGAAGCATGGAGTTTTACCTCACTGGCGGTGTGGCCTTGAGTGAGTTGCTTCCCCACTCTAAGCCTGTTTCTCTGTGAAGAGGTAGAAATAATTACATTGTAAGTTGTAGAGAAGAATAAAGGTGATTTATCTAAAGTATTTAAAACAATTCTTTCCATGTACTGTGTTACAAAACGTTATCTAAAATTTTATGTAAGTCTGGAACTGTATATGTATGTCTGGAGCTAAGTATGTATACCTGGAACCATGCATGAATGTCTGGAATTATGTATGTCTTGAACTATATGTATGTCTGGAATTACATATGTATATCTTGAACTGTATATCTGTCTGGAACTCTGTCTGTCTGTCTGGAATGGCATCCAGAAGCTGTCGGGCCACCTTCCCAAGCCTGATTTGGTCAGACTTTCCCAGGCCTGTTCTCATAGTGACTTCAGAGGAGCCAGAAAGAATTCACGAACACAAAAGCCCTCTTGAGAAATCATCTCAGACCTGGCTCATCATCACCTCACAAGGCTCCCCTTCCCAGACCTTCAGACACAAGCAACAGATGCCACCTTATGATTGACAGAACTCAGGGCATATTACAGGGGGTCATTTTGCACTAAGGACATTTTTGTTATCAATTTACCACATTGTTATTCCAAAGGAATAATGATGATCAGGAACCATTTTTATGGTTCATATTTGTTTCCATTTTGGCTTTTGTCATGCTTTCATTTATCCAACATTTGCACAGGGGTTTGCCCATAGGTACGTGCTCAGAGTGTGTGGGCAGCTTTGCACCTTGCACACACAGCATCTCCCATAGTGTGCTCACCTGGGCAGATGAGTGATGGGTCTTCCTGCTGTACTAGCACAGAGCAGACACAAAGTACACTGTGATGCTCTCCCCCCATAGTCCTCTTGACAGGTGCAACAATCTGGGCTGATGGGAAGAGCAGGCCTGGATACCCAGGACCATCTGGGATGACAGAGACATCTTGTTTCCTGCTGACGGGCTGCGCATGTCTCTGTATTCTCTCTGTGAGGTCTGATTGCTAGAAACCCTGGTGCCCAGCGGCATGCATGTGGGAGACAGCAAATCCTACAGCATCACGTGCCAGTGCTCACTTCACAGCTTGCGAGCAGCAACATCTACACATCTGGAAGGTGCTCTTTTATAAACAGCTCCATCACCTGGGGGATCGGGCATGAATCTTTGACACAGGATTAGGGAACTTTGCCAGTAGTGGCGCCTGGGGACAGGCCAGGCTCCGAGTGGGAGGGAAACCACTGAGGTGACCGGTCACTGGAAGGAAAGGTGGTGTTTGTGCAGCACAACCCAGCCTGGATAGGAGGGCCATCCCTTCACCTCTCTTAATTGGGAATGTTGATCTTCCCATCTTCCTTTTCTTCCCTTTCTCTATATTTTCTCTTTTTTTTTTCTTGTTTTGATGCCCACCTTTTCCACTGGTGCCTTTGACTACTCCTATCTTTTTAAAAAAATATATTTTATTGATTTTTTTTTTTTACAGAGAGGAAGAGAGAGGGATAGAGAGTTAGAAACATCGATGAGAGAGAAACATCGATCAGCTGCCTCCTGCACACCCACACTGGGGATGTGCCCACAACCAAGGTATATGCCCTTGACCAGAATCGAACCTGGGACCCTTCAGTCCGCAGGCTGATACTCTATCCACTGAGCCAAATCGGTTAGAGCTGACTACCCCTATCCTATCAGTTGCTTTTCTTTGGGTCTCTCACACTGCCTGCAGCTCAACTCGAGGCAGCTCAGCTCCAAAGGCCCTGCTCCTCTGTGCTGCTCTCCTGCTTCCCCTCAGCAGGATCGGGGGTCCAGCAGCAGCCATGCTAAGAGGTGAAGATTTACTTTCCTGAACGCATAAGAGATGGCAAACACTTTTAATGTGCTTTGGATGAACCATTTCTAAACCCTCCACACACAACAAGATAGGCACTATATCCAGTCTACCAGTGGCCACGTTTAGACAGGTCTAACCGCTGGCCCAAGGTCACAGTGAATGCCACAGCTGGCCTTCCGTTCAGGTCTGCGTGCTTGCAAATGCCTAAAGGCCTTTTTCATTACATCGCTCCTGTGTCAATGTAAAAAGAAAAAAATTGCGGACCAGAAATGTGAGCTATCTTGCTAAGATAGTGCTAGAATGGCTCTGCTCTTTTGGCTCAGCATAGGAGAAATTTAATCAGAGCAAAGGCTGTTTTATTCCCAACCTGGGAATGTCAAGAACACAGCCGGGATTTGAACCGGTTTTCTGACACTCAAGGATAGAGGAGCTGAGATTTATGATGACCTACCAGACAGTTCTTTCTTTCGTTTGACAAATAATCATTGAGTGCCTGCCATGTGCCAGGCACTGTCCTAAGTTCAGGATTCTTCACAGAATAAGAAAGATCCCTGCCCTTGTGTAGGTTGCAAGGACATGGGAAGAGACAGATAATAAACAATAGACAAAGTAAGTGAGTGTTTAGTTTGCTAGATGGTACTTGCTGTAGAGATGGAGACAATAGAGCAAGATGGTAAGTATTGGAAACTCCAGCGAAAGGAGTGTTGCATTTGTTAAACGGGAATATCAGATAGGACTTATGGAGGAGGTAGCATTTAAGCAAAGGCTTGAAGGAAGTGAGAGAATTAGCCATGTAGGTGTCTGGGAGAAGAGTATTCCCTGCAAAATAAGAAGTGGAACCTGGCAGGCATGGTTCAGTGGTTTAGCATCAACCTGTGAACCAGGAGGTCACAGTTCAATTCCCAGTAAGGGCACATGCTCAGATTGCGGGCTCCATCCCCAGTGTAGGGTGTGCAGGAGACAGCCCATTAATGATTCTCTCTCATCATTGATGTTTCTATCTCTCCTTCTCCCTTCCTCTCTGAAATATATATGTGTATATCTATCAATATCTATCTTTTTTTTTAATTTTTAAGTGGGCATAGTCAGCAAGGGCAAGGAATAATGGGAGCAGAGTGTGTTAGGGGAAGAACAATAAAACTGATATAAAGTACTGGGTAGCTAGATTGCTTGAGGCTTTGTAAACTATTTTAAAATAAGGGTAAGGGGAAATCAGAATGAGCTTAGGTGTGTTAAGTACCTGGATGAAGAAACTAAGGAGTAACATAATAGTGTGTCTGATCAGGATTGCAGCACTCTCAGTGGTGAAAAGAGATGGGAGTGTGGCTATACCTGAAGGGAGACCCCTGGTGTTCTCCCAATAGATTAGATGTGGAATGCAAGAGAAAGATGGAGTCAGTGATGAATCCACAATTTGGAGCTTCAGCAACAGGAAGTATAGAGTTTCAGGTGAGAGGAAGGCAATTTTGAGAAGAACAGGTCAGTTTTGTACATATTGAATCTGAACTGTTTACTAGAGATGCAAATGTTAACTGAAGTCATCAGCTGCATGTATGACTCACTAGTTTGGAGAGAAGACTGGGCTGGAGATAAAATTGGAGATTCATTAGCGTATATCAGGGCTTTAAAAAACACATGCAAGAGACTTAGTGGAGAGTGCCAATATGGTGTGCGGAATGGAAACCAGTGCAGTGGTTGGTGAAATTTGTCTTGTATTGCTCCAAAGATAGTACTCAAGAGTCAGTGAGAAAGATGATAGAAGGTTGATTTGGGCTTCAATATAAAAGACCATTTAAACACTAGAACTTATTAGCATTGGAATGGCTTGTTTCACAGGATGTGTTTTCTAATACTGCAAATTTTTGGGAAGAGTCTTGAATCTAGATCATCGTTTTCCCAAAGTATGTGCAGATATCCTCCTCCTCCCACCCCACAAAAAAAGAGAAAAGAAAAAAATAGTAATTATTCACTATTAGAGGATTTATATTTAGTCTGTAATTATCCAAGGAAAGTTGTTCACACACACACACACACACACACACACACACACAGTCTATCAAAACCTGCTAAAATATACATTAATGGGTTGTTGTTTGTTCTCTCCCCACCCCTCCCCCTCCAGTCTCCTTCCTTTTTTCAGTCTTAAGTAAGATTACACAATGCGCCTGGCTGGCCGGTGTGGTACAGTGGTTGAGCATCGACCTATGAACCAGGAGGTCACAGTTCCATTCCATGTCAGGGCACATGCCCTGGTTGTGGGCTTGATCCCCAGTAGGGGGTGTGCAAGAGGCAGCCGATCAATGATTCTTGCTTATAAATGAGACACTGCAAATATTTTTACCACTTGTTGATATTTGGCCATAAAGCTTTCTTAGTCCTTCTAGTGGGTGTAAGCACTCTGTGCTTTCTCTATTTTTCTACAATCAACTCGGCCTCATGTAAGCTTACCCAGTTAAGAGTTTGTACAGCCATCGGGAGCTTAAAATTGCAGTGTTCTTTTATAAAGCAAAACCCAATAAATTAAAAGGCAATTTATATTGCAAAACAGATACAGAGTAATTGGGTTACAAAATTCAACTTTTAAAAGTGTTTTGTATATGTTTTTTCCATAGCAAACTTCTTTAAAGCATTTATTTTATTAGCAGAAAAGCTTCAAGTTTACCTCAAAGAACTTAAAACTTGAAAATTCGTTTTAGTGAAATACAAATCAGAAATTACTATAGAGCATAGCTGAAATTATTGTCTAAAACGGAATCATTTGTCCAAAAAAAAAAGTAATTTGTAAACAAAGATGAGTCTTTGGCATAAAGTGAGGTCTTCATGTAAAATAGACTTTCAGCTTGTCTATAGAAAAGCCAGAACTGACTCAGGAAGGAAATCCCTGCTGTCCTGCTTGGTGTTAGGATGCATGGAGGTTAAAATAACAAACTGCCTCTGGCCTCTCTCAGGACAGCAAAAGCAACCAAGATTGCTTCCAGAGCTGTAAATGCAGAGAATGCTACAGTAGACTGAACATGGGGGGGAAAACTGGGGCAAATAGTTTTTTAATGTTTGCCTAGGGACAGGCCTTTATTAGTTTATTGTTTCTAATATGAAATACAATTTTTTTTGTTTTATGAACTATTATCATTTTGGTTTAGGCTCCTATTATGGGGGGAAAAAAACATGGCACATCAGACAAAATTGTATTCCATTGGGTGTAAAGGGAGGTGTGAGTATTGGGTGACGAGGAAAGGTTCAAATACAAGTTCAGGTAACTATGGAACTGTTGAGATTTGACAGCTCTGCACTGCCCAGTGGGACAGTGTGGAACATAGATTGATGTGAGTTGAACAAATGCTTGATATTTCAAATTGCACATAGAAATAAAGGTTAAGCTTTTTAAAGGAATCAGGTTATAACATTCGCTCCCCCAAACTTGGCTGCTGTTGGGGATGCATCCTGATAGACTGGAGAAGTCCTGAGGGCGCCTGGGGAACTGCAAGGAGAAGTTCAGGCAGAACAAATGAGTCTGCTCTGAGGACCCACACTAGGGCAGCTGGAGTCGCTGCGGCTCTTAATGTGGAGCAAACTGGTACCAGTTCTATAATAAAGCTCAGAAATGGGACCAATCCTTCTGTCACTGTCTGATTGAGGAGAGATGAGCAGTGCTTATTCGTAGTAGAAATCTTTACTCCTCCCCATGTTATTCGCTCTGGCAGTTTACGTGGAAGCATATCCCTGTAGGTTTACACAGTCTTAAAAATCTATGTCTAAAGCTCTGTGTCTATTGCCATCCAACTGATAACCAAGTGACCACATAGCAAGAGTATATTCTGAAGGAAAAATGAACCGCTTTTTAAGTGTTAGCCTTGGAACACCTGGATTTGTGATAAAGGGAGAATTTATAACGAAAGCAAACCTGGCGGGCTGGTGCGGTAGAGTTCTGAGATGACTTGGCGTGTTTGAGGTCAGCGCCCCCTGAGCCTCCAGTTGCATGGGCTTGTCTTGGTGTGAGGGTGCTCCGTTTCCTAGGAAATGAGCAAGTTAAGGAATGACCCTCCAGGACGTTTAGTATATTGATGTATAAGCAGCTTTATCCTCTTGCCTTTCCCTTCCTAATTTACAGCCTTCTGGGTCTGGTTTTAGGAGTTTTCAAGAGATGTGATTAGCCTGACTTGCAGGAAACTTGCAAGGGGTTGCAGGGTAATGATGTGTCAGCTATGAACTCATTCAGCTAATCTGAAGGAAATTTTTAGAGCAGCAAAGAGCCAGATTCAAAGGTGCTGACTTGTGAAATGTGGTGGTAAGTGCATTTCTAGCTAAAGGAGCTCAAAGTCTAGTGTCCTGATCATGCAAAGGAAGGGAGATGATGACCAGCGAACAGGGAAAAACTGAACAACAAAACGTTTACTCATTTGTATCATCCATGCCAGAGGTCCTCCTCTGTCATCAAAATAAGGAAAGCAAAGGGCAGATGTCTGGCAGCATCTGACTCAGGGATGGAGGGTCAAAGGAAGAGGCCACATTTGACTAGGAGCCACATGAGCACAGCACAGGTCAGTGGAGGGCAACAAGGGCTGGACTTGAAATTCATTGCTGAATAGTCAGTAGGTCTGTGAGCCCAGACCCAGTGAGAATGGTTTCATGTCATTAACTCATTCACTTATTCATTGTGGCTATACGAGCATATATTAAATGCAGGGCACTCCGAAGAGCTGGTGTAACAGTTCTATCCTCCCTGAGCATACAAACTAGTGTTCCAGTTAGTAGAGTTGCAAAATAAATTACCCCCAAATTTAGTGGTGGAAGATAACTGTTTATGATGCTCATGGATTATATGGGTCAGGAATTCGCTTAGGGCTTAGCAGGGACAGCTTGTCTCTGCATCTTGGTATCTGCGGATCTCAGCGGGAAGACTCAAAGGCTGGCGACTGGAATCATCTAAAGTTTGTTTGCACACTTGTCTGAGGAATGGTGTAGGTGGTTGCTGTCAGCTGTGACCTCAGCTGGGTGATTGGCCCAAACTCTTACACATAGTCTCTTCCTGTGCTCTGGGCTTCCTCACAGTATGGTGGCTGGGTTCCAAAGAAGAGTGCTGGAGAGGGTGAGCCAGGCAGAGACTGTTTTAATCACCTAGCTTCAGAAACACAGATAGCATGAATTCTGCTGTACTAGATCGGTCAGGATGGTCACAGACCCTGGAGAAATTCAAAGGGAGAGAACATCAACCCCAAATATCATTGGAGGAAAGCCAGTCATGATACATGAAAAGCAGATAGTTATCTAAACTAATAAAAGCAAAATATTAAAATTAACCGTTTCTCCGAGACAGGGTAAGCCACGCCCACCAGCCAATCAGAGCGGCTGTATGCAAATTAGCCCAGCCAACATGGCGGCCACCACTCACGGACCTGAGTAAACAGCCCTTTCCATTGTGGCAGCAGCGAAAGTGAAGCTTCGCCCCTCAGCTCAGCTCCGATTAAACTGCCTCTAGCAGTTTTGAAACATTGTAACAATCATAGAATCCTCCGGAGCTGAAAGAAAGAGCAGCTCCGGCCTAACCAGTAAAAGTAACAATTGTTTCATTATAGACGCTGCGAGGTGAAGCAGAGGAGGCTTCGTTAGTAGTTAGAAGGCCGCCTTAAAGGAACAGTGTATCAATTATAGGAGAAAAAACTCCAGAACCTGTGTCCAGCCGGCCTTGCTGGGACGTTGGGTCAATGGGAGCTGTGGGCAGCC